>SJYV01046368.1:130392-180986 GCA_006410875.1 Neotragus pygmaeus | reverse complement strand
GGAACCTGGAATGTCAGGTCTATGAATCAAGGCAAATTGAAAGTGATCAAACAAGAGATGGCAAGTGTGAACATCAACATTCTAGGAATCAGCGAACTAAAATGGACTGGAATGGGTGAAGTTAACTCAGATGACCATTATATCTACTACTGCAGGCAGGAATCCCTCAGAAGAAATGGAGTAGCCATCATGGTCAAAAAAAGAGTCCGAAATGCAGTACTTGGATGCAGTCTCAAAAACTACAGAATGATCTCCGTTCGTCTCCAAGGCAAGAAACCATTAGAGCATTTTAAATCCCCTTTAATTCTTTAGAGTTTATGAGAAGCAATGATAAAGTTTTCCCATTCTCACCCTCAATAAGCTGATTTTCTGGAACCAGGTGATAACAAACACCTGATTAAGTAATTCCTTCCTGAAAAAAAAAAAAAAGTAGCTTTCCATTAAAGGGTGACAATGAAAATTTGTCTATCATGTTATATCCTATCTTGAAGGCACATCTAGTTTCAGATCTCTTTACAGCAACAATTTTATTGGAAAAGACCCTGATGCTAGGAAAAATGGAAGGCAGGAGAAGTGGGTGACAGAGGATGAGATGGTTGGATGGCATCCCTCACTCAATGGGCATGAGTTTGAGCAAACTCTGGGAGATAGTGAAGGACAGGGAAGCCTGGCATGCTGCAGTCCATATGGCTTCAGAGTCAGACACATCTTAGCGACTGAACATCACTAACCATTTTATAAAGATCCCTTAATTATGGAAGCTCTTCTCTGTTTCCTTTAATTGTAAAAAAAAAAAAGTAAATATTTCAGGAAAATAATAATTTCTATAAAGATCCATGCAAAGTTGCTTTAGTAGCGTCCAACTATTTATGACCCTATGGACTGTAGCCTGCCAAAGTCTTCTGTCCATGGGACTTTCCAGGCAAGAATACTGGAGTAGATGGCCATGCTTTCCTCCAGGGGATCTTCGTGACCCAGGGATCAAACCGTGTCTCTTACATTTTCTGCATTGGTAGGCAAGTTCTAACACTGGCGCCACCTAGGAAGCCCCATGTAAAGATACAGGCTTTGTTTGAGAATAAAAAGTCATTCTGGATCTTAACCAAGTTTAGAAACTATTGCTATTTCTTTATCTTTCACTTACCATCTCTGGACATGTTTTCTAGCTCATTCACTTATTTCAAACAGGCAATTTGTCTTCCTAATTAAAGAGTGAGTAAATTTCATTAAATGAACTAATTACCATCATCCTTCTTAAATGGACCAATTTATTCCAGACCACCTTGTGATTTTCTGGACTCCATTGTTCATATGTTCATCTTCATCTGCTTACTGCTTCATCAGTAAGCAACCTTGGGCTGCTTCTTAGAATTCATGCCTATGGGAAGAGGAATTCTTGTCAGAGAGAGACTTTAGGAATGCTAAACTCATTCCTCTAAGTGGACTTAGTAATGGTATTCAGCCCACTAAGGAAGCAGAGAGGTATCTTCTGTACCACTGAAGCTGAAGATGATTTATGTGACATGAACATCCATAGTTGAGTGATTTTTTTTTTCTTTAAACAAGGTTAACCAGCCCAGATATAGTTGTGAAATACACATGTATTTATATCAATACATTTAAGAGAAGTTACTGTACACAAAGGATAATGCTGGTAATTCCCCCCACAAGCTTGATTATTATATAATTCCTCTGGTGGAAAACTCCAAGTACTTGCTCTATATTCTACCAGGGTAGCCAGTGTACTGATGGTTGAATTCTAACATTCCACACAAATCTCTTCACTATGAATAATAAATACAAGTTGGCTCCATTCAGCTTTATTCTCTAGCCAATGAATGCACTCTGAGTTTTAAAACAAGTCTGCATGAGATTCTCTGCCACTATATAAACTCCAGAGTTTTTCAAACTGAATTGCACATTTTGCTACACACTTGTATTATCTTCCATGTGAAGAAGTAAATACATTTTTAAAATGTTTAAGCTAGACCAGAAGCATTTAAATAGTTTGATCATTTGGAATTAATCTGGTTCATGAGAAGCAGACATCAAACTAACAAGGGATTTAAATATATTAATAAAATTGAAACTTGATTTTTGTGTAAAGAAACAGAAGTCAGATCTCCAGAGCTATAATGATAGTTCTGTCCATGGTCCTGAAGGACAGAAAGGTCACCAGCTCTCTGTTTTTTTCTAGGTGGTCTTTGTTATATAATTCAGGATGAGGCGGTAGCTGTACATGCATTCAGAATGAAAAAGTATAAGGCATGTATGATTGGTTGTCTCTTAAGAAATATTCCTGCAAGCAGCCATATGACACTTTGTTTTATATCTAGAGGATAGAAGTAGGACACTAAGGAGTGCTTACCTTCAGGGGAGGTTGGAAAATGTAACATTTATTCTAGGTACCTTATAACCACCTAAAACTCCAGGTTGTGATAAATTTAGGAAGTCAGGGTACATGGAATACAGAGGGATAACTATCTATCTCTCCAAGACAAGAATCAAGGTTGCATGAATAGTAATTAATGCTACTTTGTATAGAACTAAAAGCATAAATAAGAATATTAATTTTAATATATTTTAGTTGAATGTAACTGCATTTCAGAAGCTGTGAAGGTGCAGTAATTCTGTGAGGCTTACCAGGCCTTCCTTGTTGCTTTTGAAGGTGGAAATTCTCTTCTGCTGGGAACTACATAGGATAAATCACATTAAAGATGATGATTTGTATTTACATTAAAGCTCTACAAAAATGGCACCCTTTTCTTTGGCCCTTGTATTATGGTACTGAACCAAAATTAAATGTTATGTCTAACCTTCCAGCAACTATGCTGCAATTAATGTGTGTGTGTGCTCTGTCACTCAGTCATGTTGGACTCTTTGTGACTCCATAGATGATAGCCACCAGGATCCTCTGTCCATAGGGTTTCCCAGGATAGAATACTGTAGTGGGTTGCCATTTCCTACTTCCGGGAACCTTTTTGATTCAGGGACCCAATCCATTTCTCTAGCATCTCTTGTATTGGCAGGACTACCACTATGCCGTCTGGGAAGCCGACAGTAATTAACAGGACGATCATTAAAATTTGAAAGGAGCTCTAAGTGTCTGACTGCATTCTTCATAGCAACCTGTCCTGCAGATTATTATAATCTTAGTAATTTGCAATGTAAATATTCTAATCCTGTTAGTCATGCTTTCTTTTATTTAATAAGCTTCCAAGGAGAACACATTTTGTAGAACAGTGAATTTTCTGAGGCTGCTGGTAAGGTTGCAATTGTGTGCTCTCACCACACAAATGTATTTGTGTGTCCTCACAAAAATATGACTATTTCTACTGAATTAAATAGTTATCTCTTAATATCACTTGTTTTATTTCTTTTAGCTTAACACCAAAATTAATATTAATTGAAAGTAATTTTTCTTGGTTTATTCATTGACCTATTTATACATTCATTGTCATCATAGGTAGAGTTTTGCTAACAGGAAAAAAGAATCCTTATCCACATATCTGTGCTAAGGGATAGAATACCTTTGATGTAAACAAGGATCATGCCTTGGTGGAAAAGGCAGAGTCAGTTGGGGATGCTTGTCTAAAATTAAAAATGATGCTGCTATAAATCATCTTGAGGATGCATTCAGCAGGCTGACATGGACACTATTGCTCTCAGTAAAAGTGTTCAAATTCATGAATGCCTCTGTTTTTTTCATGTTTATGTTTTAATTGTGAAAAGTAATAGCCTGGAGTAGGCATAATGCTTTTCTAGTCATGCTACAGACATTAGTTGGTAGACATGTCATACATATATATATATATATATATATATATACACATCATTTACATATATGGATATACTATGTATAGATATATCTATCATTTTATCTTATCCTCTTTATGTATTCTCAATATTTTTAACTCTGTGTATTTTCTATTGATCTATTTTCNTGTCACATATATATATATATATATATATATATATATATTCATATAGGTTGTCCTTATGGCCAATAATGTTGGAGAAATTACAGCTCAAAGTGTGAAACAGGATGTGTATGCTAAGTCGTTGCAGTCGTGTCCGACTCTTGGCAATGCCTTGGACTGTAGCCCGCTAGGCTCCTCTGTCCACGGAATTCTCCAGGCAAGAATACTGGAGTTGGCTGCCATGCTCTCCTGGGATCTTCACAGCCTATGTCTTTTACATCTCCTGCTTTGGCAGATGGGTTCTTTACCACTAGCGCCACCTGGGAAGCCATGAAATAAGATGGTTGAAAAATAAAGCAAATAATGGCAGAGGAGAATGCTGAAGACAAACTGATGTTCAGGGATCCTTTGCCTGGGGTGTGTGTGCTGCTTTGTGTCTTAGTTTCAGAGGCAGTGGTGTTTGCGTGCATACTTGCTTGTAATTTGTGTCTAAATAGAGAAACGTGTCTGCAGGTTTCAAGTGGAATGTTTTAAGAATTAAAAAAAAAAAAAGAAAGAAAGAAAAAAAATCCCAAGTGTCTGCTTTGCTTACAATGCTTCTGTTGACATGAAAGAAATATACTGCTAGGTATTTTTTCAGCCAAGATGAGTTTATTTGGGATCAGCAGAGAATTGAAATTAAGGGTCTGCAACTGTGGTGAGCCATGTGCCAGTTCCACATGGCAAGGGAAAGAAAAAACTTTTTAATAGAGAAGAAAAGGAAGTTGGGAGGACCATAATAAATACAGTAGAAGGCTTTTCACTGAGCACTTGCCAGCAAAGAAGAGTATTTATTTTTCCTATTAGGCTCTACTATCATCACAGGGCATGAGTGCTCCCCGTCTGCTCTCCCAACTCTATTTAACTGAGGTTATTTATTTATTTAACTTTGATTGTGCTGGGTCCTCACTCTGCGCTGCCAACTTTCTGCAGTTGCAGTCAGTGGAGGCTACTCTCTAATAGCGATGTTAGTTCCCAGACCAGAGATCAACCCATGACCCCTGCACTGGCAGGTGGATTTTTAACCTCTGGGGCACTAGGGAAGTCCTGATTTAGTTGAGGTTTGTGTTTGCTTTTTTTTTTTTTCAAATATCTCTTTACAAGAGCTGCAGTGTGGAGTTAAAATCTAGGAGCTGGATTCCTAAGCATTTGCTGAACTGTTTAATTTTATCATTTCATAATAGATCTTTTCAATGAAAAAATATAATAGGTTTGTTTTTTCTCAATGCTAAATAGAAATCAAAGGCACAGTTAAAAAATATATGTTTGGACATCTTTCTAAATATTATTTCCTTACCTGAAAAGTGTGAAAACATATTATCTGGCTAAAAGCTCCATACGCAAAGTATTTATCACAGTTAAACTGAATGTAAATATATACTATATCTAATTATTCTCTTACTTTATTAGAAGGTAATTTATCTTTCTGTATCTGAATTTTTGTTGATATCTTTCACATTGTAGGGGAGGAAAAATAATTTTCCTTCTAACCTTCAAGGTTCTTGCCTAAGACTTGCCTCGTAATAAAAAGACAGATTAACAGGAGACAAAAAAAAACAAAAGTTTAATAACATGAATACCTCCTGCTAAAATAGGAGACACAGAAAAACTGAATAACTCATTCAAATGTCCCAATAAGATGCTGGGGAGTGAGGAGGCCAATTGTGGGAGGTTTTTGGGAAAAAAACACGATTAACAATGGTCAGGTTGTTAAGCAGATTTACATGTTTCTCTTCTCTCAGAATTTCTAGAGATCTAGTGGAAATTCAGATTTCTTTCTGGAATAGAGAGGGAAATACTCATAAAAATGGAGATTTTTCTTATAAATGCAAATGTCTTTTTTAAAAAGGTGACCCCTACTTGATTTTCAAAAATAATCAACCTAAAATAGTCTTTCCACCAAAGAGAAGGCTGATAATTTTCTGTATTTGTAAAAAATTAAGAGTATTAAATTATTGGCTCTTTCCAACTAGAACTATCATGTTAAGCACTTTAATCAACTGTAATAGTATATATTTAATGTAAAAACATATATATTTTAAATAAAACATGAGCAATAAGACTGCTATAAAATAACTTTATTTTCCCAGTTTTATAAGATTCTCAGGGTAAAANGGTCCATACCATTTCTGTCCTTTATTGACCCCATCTTCGCATGAAATATTCCCTTGGTATCTCTAATTTTCTTGAAGAGATCTCTAGTCTTTCCCATTCTGTTCTTTTCCTCTATGAGTAAGTCCCCAATCATTACTCCCAACATTTCTTTTCTTTTTTTTTTTGTCTTTAGCTTAAGATGGTGTTTAGTGATGGCTTCAGTCATGTTGGTGAATTATTCAAGTTTTCCTGTGTCTCTCCCATGTATACATCTTATTAAAATTTGGTTTGATTTTCTCCTGTTTTCCTATCTCATGTCAACTTAATTTGTAGTCCAGTCAGAAGAAAGTAGAAAGGTAGAGAAAAATTTCTTCTTCTCCTACACCATACATTTTCTGTGAACATTTGGATTGCTTCCAGTTCCTGAATACTGTGCATAATGCTGTAATATATCTAAAGTAATCAAACCTATACAAATAAAACGTAGAATTGTAGTTCCCATGGGCTGGGGCAGGGAGAAGAGGAATTGTTTTTCAATAGGCGTACAGTTTTGGCTTTGCAAGCTGAAGAAGTTCTAGACTTCTGTTGCATAATAATTTAATATTATAAAGATTAGTAAGCTGTACACTTAAATGTGTAAGATGATAAATCTCATCTTTGACTTTTTATTATGTTTTTATGTTATGTTTTAATTTTGTTATAACATTAAAGTTATGTTTTTATTATAAATTTTTTAAAAGTTAAAAATGCCTCCTATAGAAATTTTAAAAATCAAAATATGATTTTAAGCATATCTGAAGTTAAGATTAATTATGCAACCTGTGACAATCTAATTTCAAGCACACTGATCTCTTCTCCAATTCTGTTGAATTGAAGAACATCATTACTGTGAAGTAATGTAAAAGGAGAGACTCAAATAATATGTGAAGTTTGGGTCAATATTTCCTATTTTAAGTGAGAGACTCTAATTTCTCTTCATCTTTATAGTAATATATCATCATCATGAAAATCTAATCACTGTATTGTGCATTTGCAATAACTATTCACTTAGTTGTAGACACATTGAGCTGAGAGAAATATAAGCAAAACAAAACGAAAAGGAATCACAAGACTACATATACCTTATATTAAAACTATTTTATTTTCATAATTTAAATTAAATCTCTTACCCCTTTGAAACATTATTTGGAATAACAGTGGTCTCACTAGTTTTGAGTTTTTGATAGTATATATTTCGAAGAACATCTTCTAAAACATCCTGATTTATCAAGTTAACCATGTTAGAACAGTTTATAATGTTTTGTTATGTTCATACTTGTTAAACTGGGAGAGTCAAAATGGAGTTGGTGTTGTTAAGAGCACTCTCCAAAATGGAGCCAGGAGACCACTGAGGAAGTGGGACTCATACACACCTCAGTTGGATAGAATCTGCACATTTGATCACTTATTGTCTTAAAATAGGCATCCAGAATGTTTTAGAAACTCAATATTCTAGATACTCAGGATATTTATCAGACCCTACTCTAAGTAACTCATGACAGCATCTCCCTCAAGGACAAATACTTCTCTTTTTGCATCAGAGTCAATCATAATTCTTGCAAGAAAACTTTAACAAACCCATCTTTTGCCTTTATAAGCTCCTGATCCATTTGCTTACCTAAACACTTTCAGTTTTATTGGAATCTGGGTTTCCTTAATCGTAATTTCTAAGACCCCAAATAAAGCTCTTTCTCTTTGCAGCTCAATACTAATTGTTGTTTAACAAAATTAATTTCAAATGATAATAGCAAGGTCTACTATCTTCCTCAAAAACTATAGAGTACATAATGATGTGCTACTTATTCAATTGTAGAAATAACCACATAAGAAACTGCATGTGCTCTTGATTGGGAGCTCATGTACACCTGTGGTGGATTCATGTCGATGTATGGCAAAGCCAATAGAGTATTATAAAGTAAAAAAATAAAAATTAAAAATTAAAAAAAAGAAATTAAAAAAAAAAAGAAACTGCATGTGCATACTGGGAAAAAGAATAGGAAAACAGAGTAATATAATAAGTTATGGAAATATCATTGTTACTTAATATTCTTCATATTAAGCATTGTTATAAAGCACAGCACAAGTACTTAGTAAAAACTTTGACAAAATTGGCATGGCAATCATGTATTCTCAAATATTTTTGATACATCACAAATTAACCTTTAATCTGAACTCTGCTCAAAGTGTAAAACATATCTTAATTAAAAAGAACTTTTATGAAATGTAAGTATTTACATTGAAGAGTGGCAAGTGATATGACTTGTCTGAAATCATTTTATTCCTGATAACAGGAGATGGAAGAAGTAATAGGCAGTGCTTCTGCATAATGAAGACATATTGCATAATGACATTTTTCATCAATATATCTTATGGAGATACAGAGAATATTTGATTAGGACAAAAATATTACAGACAAAAGTTCAGAGTTTCACTAAAACGATCAGTCAGTAGTAGTCACTGCATGTTGCACTTTCACTGCTATAAGGAATGCTATGCAAATTAAAATTGTCAAGAGGCAAGAAAATAAGCAATTCCTACTATAACTGTTGATGTTTTCTGCAACAACAAATTATTTAAATTATGACACTGTAGTAACCAATGAAAAATGTGAAAGTAAGTTCACATTCAAATAATGAATGGATACCAATAGGAGATTACTAAGTTTTTTGTACAGAAATAAGTCAAGAAGAGTGAAACATAGAATTCTAAATTAAAAAAAAAATTTAAGATTACCTTCCAAACTTTATATTACATAATTTACATACCTATAAGGAAATTTTTCATATGGATAATTGTAGAGCATTTGATTTTCAATAGTTTCACCCAATGAAATACCAAAGTATAAGTTACTGGAGACTTACTCAGAGAATAGAGATTAGAACAACTGTAGAAATTTAAAAATATTTTTCTTATTTTCTAATCGTGTACTACTAATAATCTGTTTTTCCAAAATAATTGGTTTTTCTCTTTTTATAAGAATTGTATTGAACTATGGGGCTTCTGGCTCAATGTTAGAGAATCTGCCTGACAAACAGGAGATGTGATTTCAATCCCTAGGTCAGAAAGATCCACTGGAGAAGAAAATGGCAATGCACTATTGCCAGTAATACCAGTACTCCAGTACTACTGCCTGAGAAATCCTAGAAACAGAGAAGTCTGGCAGGCTACAGCCCACAGCATTGCAAAGAGTCAGACACAACTGAGCACCTACTGAAATATATTTACAATTAATTAATAAAATAAATAATGAAATTTCTACATTGTGTCACTTTCTTGTGAATCATTCCACAAAATCTAAGATTCAGTAACTTTAGTGATTTATTGGAGAGAGGTAAACATATTTCTGTTGCCATCAATAACAGAAAAAAAAACTGTTAGAGTTGACACAAATAACTGCATAACCTACTAAAACTGAAAATAACACTATAAGAAGAAAAAAGAACCCATGTTAAGTTCTAATCCCTTTCCAACTCTAAAAGTAATTGTTAACATCTGCAAAACTTTTTGGAAAGGCATCAATACTTGCAGACTATCATTAAAGGCACTGAAGTGATAAGAAATTAGATCATACTCTTCATCTCTGTCATCTGTAAAATTTAGAGCTGCTTCAATTTATAATATGTCATTCAGGGAAAAAGGTGAATCTAGTCTTTCTATTCATTTTCTTGGTGTCACTGTATTACAAGCTTTCATATTTTATGTGTGTATTATTTTTCATGAAGCAAAAACATTATTAAATTGTTCATGGAAGTATACAAAAGATACTTTTAAATTCATCTTGCATCCTTCTATCCCCACTCCCCATGAGAAAAAATGCAAGCTAAATTATTAAATTAATAAGCATTAAAATATGTAATAGTTTTTTAAAAGTGTAATAAAATTTTGTACTTATTAGAAAAAGATAACAACCCTTTCACCAAGAGAGGAAAAAATACAAAAATTAAAACAAAATAATGATGACTGCAACCATGAAATTAAAACACGCTTGCTCCTTGGAGGAAAAGCTATGATCAAACTAGACAGAATATTAAAAAGCAGAGACCTTACATGGTTTTTCCATTAGTCATGTCTGAATGGGAGAGATGGATTATCATGAAAGCTGAGTGCCAAAGAACTGATGCTTTTGAATTGGGGTGTTGGAAAAGACTCTTGAGAGTCCCTTGGACTGCAAGGAGACCTTACTAATCAATCCTAAAGGAAATCAGTCCTGAATATTCATTGGAAGGACTGATGCTGAAGCTGAAACACCAATACTTTGGCCACCTAATGTGAAGAACTGAATCATTGGAAAAGACCCTGAAACTGGGAAAGATTGAGGGCAGGAGGAGAAAGGGAGATAGAGGATGAGATGCTTTGATGGCATCACCATTGTTTTGATGAACATAAGTTTGAACAAGCTCTGGGCATTGGTGTTAGACAGGGAAGCCTGCTGTATGGCACCCCATGGGGTTTCAAAGAGTAGGACACAACTGAGGAGGAGGTGTGTGTTGGCAGTGACCTGCTTCAGGTCAGAGGCACTGAGTAAGGCAGTGCCTGCATGGGACCTTATGAAGGAGGTCATTATCTTCATTGTCTCCACCATATATTGGCTCAGATCATGAACTCCTCATTGCCAAATTCAGACTTAAATTGAAGAAAGCAGGGAAAACCACTAGACCATTCAGGTATGACCTAAATCAAATCCCTTACAACTATACAGTGGAAGTGACAGATTCAAGGGATTAGATCTGATAGACAGAGTACCTGAAGAACTATGGACAGAGGTTTATGACATTGTACAGGAGGCAGTGATAAGATCATCCCCAAGAAAAAGAAATGCAAAAAGGCAGAATGATTGTCTGAGGCGGCCTTTCAAATAGTTGAGAAAAGAGAAGCTAAAGAAAAAGGAGGAAAGGAAAGATATTCCCATTTGAGTGCAGAAATCCAAATAGCACAAAGAGATAAGAAAGCCTTCCTCAATGATCAATTCAAAGAAATAGAGAAAAACAATAGAATGGAAAAGGTTAGAAATCTTTTCAAGAAAATTAGAGATACCAAGGGAACATTTCATGCAAAGATGGGCACAATAAAGGATAGAAATGGTATGGACCTAACAGAAGAAGAAGATATTAAGAAGAGGTGGCAAGAATACACAGAAGAACTTTACAAAAATATCTTCATGACCCAGATAACCACGATAGTGTGAACACTCACCTAGAGCCAGCCATCCTGGAATGTGAAGTCAAGTGGGCCTTACGAGGCATCAATATGAGCATAGTTAGTGAAGGTGATGGAATTCAGGTTGAGCTATTTCAAATCTTAAAAGATGATGCTGTGAAAGGGCTGCACTCAATATGCCACCAAACTTGGAAAACTCAGCAGTGGACTGAGGACTGGAAAATGTCAGTTTTCATTCCAATACCAAAGAGAGGCCATGCCAAAGAATGTATAAGCTACCACACAATTACACTCATGTTCCACAATAGCAAATAATGCTTAAAATTCTCCAAGATGGGCTTCAACAGTACCTGAACCATGAACTTCCAGATGTTCAAGATGAATCTAGAAAAGACAGAGGAACCAGAGATCAAATTGCCAATATCTGCTGGATCATCAAAAAAGCAAGAAAGTTCCAGAGTAACATCTACTTGTGTTTATTGACTACGCCAAAGCCTCTGTGTGGATCACAGCAAACTGTGGAAAATTCTTAAAGAGAGAGAAATACCAGACCTCTTTACCTACCTCCTGAGAAATAAGTATGCATGTCAGGAAGCAACAGCTAGAACTAGACATGGAACAACAGACTGATTCCAAATAGGAAAAGGAGTACGTCAAAGCTGTGTATTGTCACCCTGCTTATTTAACTTATATGCAGAGTACATCATGAGAAATGCTGGACTGGATGAAGCACAGGCTGGAATCAAGATTGCCAGGGGAAATATCAATAACCACAGATATGCAGAAGACACCACCCTTATGGCAAACTAAAGAGTCTGTTGATGAAAGTGAAAAAGAAGAGTAAAAATGTTTGCTTAAAACTCAACATTCAGAAAACTAAGATCATGTTATCCATTCTCATCACTTCATGGCAAATAGATGGGGAAATATTGGAATTAGTGAGAGTCTTTATTTTCTTGTGCTCCAAATCACTGAAGCTAGTGACTGCAGCCTTGAAATTAAAAGATGTTTGCTGCTTGGAAAGAAAGCTATAACCAACCAAGACAGCATATTAAAAAGAAGAGACATTACTTTGCCACCAAAGTCTAATCAAAGCAACGGTTTTTTCAGTAGTCATGTATCGATGTGAGAGTTGGACTATAAAGAAAGCTGATCACCAAAGAATTAATGCTTTGGAACTGTGGTACTGGAGAAGACTCTTGACAGTCCCTTGGACTGCAAGGAGATCCAACCAGTCAGTCCTAAAGGAAGTCAGTCCTGAATATTCATTGGAAGGACTAATGCTGAAGCTGAAACTCAAGTACTTTGGCCACCTGATATGAAGAACTGACTCATTGGAAAAGACCCTGAAGCTGGGAAAGATTGAGGATGGGAGGAACAGGGGACGACAGAGGATGAGATGGTTGGATGGGATCACCAACTCAATGGACATGAGTTTGAGTAAGCTCCCAGAGGTGGTGATGGCCTGACGTGCTGCAGTCCCTGGGGTCAAAAGAGTCAGACAGGACTGGGGGACTGAACTGAACTGGACTGGACTGAGGAAAGCATTAAGCAAAAAAGATCACTGAAGTAAAGTTAATATCACAGAAAAATGTGATATAAGTATTAAAATGATGGATAAAACTACACAATTGATTTTTATTATTCTCAGTAGCTATATAAAGTTGCCAATTAAAAGCAGTGAATTAAGTTACATTTTGTCATTTGTCCTAGGGCAGGTGAATTTTGTGTGTGTGCATGCATTTATATATACATGTGTAAAAATCTCATATAGGCTGTAATCTTACAAATTGAAAATAATTCACCTTTGTAAACTCTAACTTCTTTATTTTACAAAAGAGAAAATGAGGTTCATAATTTTTAAGTCATTTACCTGTTGTTTTTCAGTCATTAAGTCTTTTCAGGCTCTCTGTGACCCCATGGACTACAGCCCGCCAGCCTTCCCTGTCCCTCACCATCTCCTGGAGTTTGCCCAAGTTCGTATCCATTGAATCACTTTTCTCAGGCCCTCCCACTCAGGTCCCAGACTTAAGATTTAAGCCTAGCCCAAATGGCCCCAGAAACCTAGCTTCTTGCACTCCATGGCCTGTCTCCCACACTATCACCTGGTCGTCTCTGCATGAGGCTGAAACAGGAGAGCAGAGCATACTCTCATTCAGCCTCATGTGGGAATATGGATGTCAGGTAACACAAATTTTCATTATTATGTGTGCTTGTGAATAATCATGAAAGTGCCATGAGTATTGACTTTGAGTTTACAAATAAATTTTCACTAGTAGAAAAATTCACAGTTATAGAAGCCATGAATAATCAGGAGCAACTGTATTATTTATAAAATACATATTTTATAATTTGTTAAAGAAATATTTTTGGCAATGTAAAAATCATGAATATATATACACCTCATATCAGATGCCAAAGCCTCAACATCAAGAAAGAAAAATTCAATAAAATATCATGAGATACAAATTTTCAGTTATGCCAGAGAAATTTTATCATTTCCTCAGATATTAGAAATTAAGCAGTTAAAAATAACTAATAATATGGAAAAATTTTCATATAGCAAATAATGAAATTGAGACAGCATTCATATATAATTTCAAAGCTTAAGAGTAAACAAGGGCTGCTCTAAAATATTTCATAAATTTCTATTTGAAAAGCAAAAGAGTAAATGATAATTTTTTAATACTTTTTTTTGCTAAGTCACCTCAGTCTTGTCCAACTCTTTGCAACACTATGAACTGTAGCCCATCAGGCTACCCTGTCCATGGGATTCTCCAAGCAAGAATATTGGAGTGAGTTGCCATGCCCTTCTCCAGGGAATCATCTCTGACCCAAGGATTGAACCAGCATCTCTTACATCTCCTGCACTGACAGGTGGGTTCTTTATCACTAGCACCACTCAGGAAGTCCCTCTTTATTTTTTCATAAGTATAATTCTTACATATAAATTTATGATAGTGGTTGTCTCTGTTGTAAGAGGAGGGAAAGGCCACTGGGAATAGGTAATTCACAGGTCAATTTTATCACCAAAATTCTATTTTTTTCATTAAAATAAAATTGATAATTTCTAAAAAGATATGCAAAAGGAAACCATATTCTACCCCCTTTTTTTAATTTGAAGCATACTTTTCTTACAATGCTGTGTTAATCACTGCTGTACAATGAAGTGAATTAGCTGTATATATACATATATTCTCTTCCTCTTGGACCTCCCTCCCACTCCTCTAGGTCATCACAGAGCATCCAGCTGAGCTTCCTGGGCCTTATAGCATGTTCCCACTAATTTTCTATTTTACATATGGTGGTGTATATATATACCAATCCCAGTCTCTGAATTCACCCTACTGCCCTCCCCACCCTGCCGTGTCCACACATTTGCTCTCTCTGTCTGTGTCTCTATTCCTGCCCTGCAAATAGCTTTGTTTGTAACATTTTTCTACTTTCTGCATACGTGGAAAACATATCGCTTCAAGATAGGCAAGACTATAATGATCCCAAGGATCCCTGCCCTAGTATAATCTTCTCTCTCTGAGGGTAGACAGACTTTGAGAACATGACGGGAAACCACTTCCATGATTATGTTGCATGACAAAGGAATTCTGAAGATAAAATTAAGGTCGCTAATCAGTTAAGTATAAGTTAATCAAGGAGGGTATCAGTTTTAGTTTAGCTGCTCATTCTTGTCTGACTCTTTCCAACCCTATGGATCGACTGCACCCACCAGGCTCCTCTGTCCATGGGATTTTCCTGGCATGATATTGGAGTGGGTCACCATTTCCTCCTCCAAGGATCAGCCACAGTAACCATGACCTAATTGATTAAGCCCATTAAAAGGGAAGGACTGGAAGATACAAAGATGATTTCTTGCTGTCCTTGAAGGCTAGTTACCAGGAGTTCCACAGCTGCTGCAAGGTACTGAATTCTGCCAACCATGTGAGCATGAAAGGGGATCTCAAACCTAAGATGAGACCAAAGCACAAATGCCATCTTGAATACAAACCTCTGAGGTCTTGAGCAGAAGATCACAGAAATTATAAAATCATAAGTATATATTGCTTTAAGATACTAAGTTTGTAGTAATGTGTTATGCAGCTAGACAAAAGTAATACATTATTTATAAGCAGAAATACCAATGTTATTGAGTGGAGAAATCTCTCTGGCATGTGATAACAGTTTGCTTTTAACTGGTTATGTGGCCTTAGGCAAGTGATTTAATTTTTCCAGCCCTAAAAGAGTGTTTTTGAAATAAAAGTATCCAAATCCCTTAAATTTTAAAGTTTTATCCTGTACTCTAAGAGTTACCAAGAAAAAAAAAAAGAGAGAGAATTATTTTGCCATGTTTAAGGAAGGCAGGCACTTACCAAGTATCAATTAGCAGATTAATTAATTAACATTGGAAGATTAATTATTGTATTTACCAAGATGGTAGTAAATTAATTTATTACGTGCTTTAGAAAATATTTCTTCAATATTTTCCATACAGATAGATGGCATAGATACAGTTAAAAATAAGCACTCTATTTTCATTGTGATTACTTAGTGTGGAGAATACATTGTATAAATGCCAAACATGCAGAGACTGGAACAGGTTTTCCTGATAAAAGGAGAGCTGAACTGAGACTGACTGAAGATATCTTACAAAATCAACACTGGCCTTGGAAAGAATGAAGGGCTCTTCAGGCCAAGAGAAGGCAATATGCAAAGGTCTAACATTGTGAATGAATTTGATAAAAGTAAGAAATCACTATTCCATTTGACTTGAACAAACAGCTCAAATGGAAGAGTACAATTTGACAATGTTATAGGAGGCCTGGTAAATTATTTTAAGGGATGTAAGTGTTATCATAAACAATAGCAATGTTTTATGTGTTGTTCCGGCATGTTTTATTTTCTTCAGTGAAGTCTAAACTCTCTATGTTAGGGAGAAATATTAGTGGATTTTAAACCTATATATTAATACAAGATAATAAGGTGTACCATTAATATGGCTTCAAATAAATAGGCAATAATGCAAATATATTGAAAAATAGATATGAATCTAATAATCTATATACAAAGAGATGTGTCCTAGAATGAAGTCAGTGAGAAGGAGGAAGTCAGTGGGAAAGGGGAATAAAACATGAATTAAGAGAATAATCAGGAGAAAAATAGACAGGAATTGATGACAAAAGTGATAGTTACAGAATAATCNGAGAGGGGTTCAGGATTGGGAACACGTGTACACCAGTGGTGTATTCATGTTGATGTATGGCAAAACCAATACAGTATTGTAAAGTAAAATAAAGTAAAATTTAAAAAAATTAAGCAGTGGGGGGTAACTTGTATATATTTTCTTCTTCAAGTTCAACAACTGGAGTAAAAATTCATTCAACTAAAAATGAATTTAAAGTAAAAATAAGAATAATATTTAAGAAAAAAATGCAAAAAGTAACAGAAAAGACTGTGCTGAATGATCATTACTCCCTCATTTGAGCCTCACAGCACACACAGAGCCACTCACATAACTCACTTAACTTTTTGCTCTTCATATTTGTTAATTATTTACACACAGCATTTTCCCCTTACTCACAGGAAATATGTTCCAATTGCATGCCTAATACCAGGGTACCGAACCCTATCTACACTATGCTTTTTTCTATGCATACATATTACAGTAAAGTTTAATTTATAAATTAGACCTAGTAAGAGATTAGCCATAATATAATAACTAAAGATAATGCACAACAATGATAACGATGTAATATAACAAATTGTGTGAATGTAGCCTCTCTCTTTCAAACAATCTTACTGTACAAATTTAATGCTTTTACTGCCTAACTAAACACTAGCCAGCATCACTACTCCAGTCAGTTGTCATTCCAATTTCAAAGAGGGGCATTGCCAAAGAATATACAAACTTCTGTGCAATTATGCTTATTTCACATGCTAGCAAGGTAAGGCTCAAAATCCTTCAATCTAGATTTCAACAGTACATGAACTGAGAACTTCCTGTTGTACTGTACACGTCGGATTCAGAAAAGGCAGAAGAACCAGAGATCAAACTGCAATATCTGTTGGATCATAGAAAAAGCAAAGAAATTCCAAAAAAAATCTATTTCCACTTCGTTGACTATGCTAAAGCTTTGATGGTGTGGATCACAACAAACCGTGGAAAATTCTTAAAGAGATGGGCATACCAGATCACCTTACCTGTCTCCAGAGAAACCTGTAAAGGTTGAGAAGCAACAATTAGACTGTTGCAATGATGGACTGGTTCAAAACTGGGAAAGGAGTAAATCAAGGCTATCTATTGTCACTCTGATTTTTTAACTTATATGCCAAATATATCATGTGATGATCAGCCAGCCTGGATGAAGGTCAACCTGGAATCAAGATTGCTGGGAGAAACATCAGTAAGCTCAGATATGCAGACAACCCCACCTAAATGCCAGAAAGCAAAGAGGAACTGCAGAGCCTCATGATGAAGGTGAAAGAGGAGAGTGGAAAACCTGGCTTAGGACTCAAGATATTAAAAAATGAAGATCATTGCCTCTGGTCCCATCACTTCATGGCAAATAGATGGAGAAACAATAGGAACAGTGGCAGAGTATTTTCTTTAGCTCCAAAATCACTGTGGACAGTGACTTCAGCCATAAAATTAAAGACACTTGCTGCTGAGAAGAAAGGCTGTGACAAATCTAGACAGTGTATTAAAAAGCAGAGATATCACTTTTCTGACAAAGGTCCCCATAGTCAAAGCTGTGGTTTTTCTAGTAGTCATGTGTGGATGTGAGAGTTGGATCATAAAGAAGGCTGAGTGCTGAAGAACTGATGTTTTTTACCTGTGGTGTTGGAAAAGACTGTTGAGAATCCCTTGGACAGGAAGGAGATATAACCAGTCAATCCTAAAGGAAATCTATCCTGAATATTATTTGGAAGGCCTGATTCTGAAGTTGAAACTCCTATATTTGACCACCTGATGCAAAGAGACAACTAATTGGAAAAGACCCTGATGCTGGGAAAGATTGAGGGTAGGAAGAGAAGTGGGTGACAGAGGATGAGATGGTTGGATGGCATCACTGACTCAATGGATATGAGTTTGTGCAAATTCCAGGAGACAGTGAAGGACAGGGAAGCCTGGTGTGTTGCAATCCATGTGGTTGCAAAGAGTTGGACGTGACTGAACATCTGAAAACAAGTAAAATAAAGGTTCTGTGAACACAAGTGCTGCAATACCAAGACAGATGATTAGTCAGCCCAATGAAGTTGGCTAACTCCAGTACTTTGGCCAATTCATGAGAAGAGTTGACTCATTGGAAAAGACTCTGAAGCTGGGAGGGATTGGGGGCGGTAAGAGAAGGGGAAGACAGAGTATGAGATGGCTGGATGGCATCACTGACTCGATGGACATGAGTTTGAGTGAACTCCGGGAGTTGATGATGGACAAGGAGGTCTGGTGTGCTGCAATTCATGGGGTCACAAAGAATCCAACACGACTGAGCAACTGAATTGAACTGAAGTGACTAATAGCAGGATACACTGAACAAGGGGATGATTCATGTTCTGGTCAGAACAGAGTGGNGATGGACAAGGAGGTCTGGTGTGCTGCAATCCATGGGGTCACAAAGAATCCAACACGACTGAGCAACTGAATTGAACTGAAGTGACTAATAGCAGGATACACTGAACAAGGGGATGATTCATGTTCTGGTCAGAACAGAGTGGGACCATGCAAAATTTCATCATGCTTCTTAAAAAGGTGAGAACAGTTTCTTTATATCTCTTGTGATTGAAATTCAATGAGATTTTTGAAGTACTGAATTTATAGTGTTTATTATATGTGGACAATATTCAGCCAATTTTTCCTCCAAATCTATTTATTTCTGTTCTCTTATTTCTGTCTTCTCCTTCATTATCTCGAATAACACACATCAGATCACTTGAATCTGTCTCATAGCTCAATTATGACTCTGTTGTCTCCTCCTTTCTTTAGATTCTTCTTCTTTTTTTTTTTGTATTTAATTTTTGACAGTTTCTAACACTGAGTCTTTGAGTTAACTATGCTTTTTTTCTGCAGAGCCTATTCTTTCATATTTGCTATTATGTCCATCATGAGCAGCTTTCTTTAAAAAAAAAAAAATCTCAATCATTGAAGTTTTCACTAGCTGTAAAGGTTTGACAAAGAATTCAATTTCCCTTATAGTTATATAGATTTGTGCTGAAACCTCTTAACCCCCTCTAAGCTTCTTAGATGTGCAACCAATTAGTATTCCATTCACGTTTATCTATTTTTTTCTTTTTTTAATTCAAGTATAGCTGATTTGCCATGTTGTGTTAGTTTTAGGGATTCAGCAAAGTGATTCAATGATAAATATACATATTTATTTTTTCAAATTATTTTCATTATACATTTTATTACAAAATATTGAGTATAGTCTGTGCTATTAAATAGGTCCCTGTTGGTTATTTATTTTATGTATAGCAGAGTGTTTCTGTTAACATAAATCTTCACATTTATCTTCCCCTTTTCCCTTTGAGAATCATATGCTCCTTTTCTATATCTGTGAATCTATTTATTTTTATATCTAAGCTCATTTGCATCATTTTTTATATTTTACACAGAAGCAGTATTATATGATATTTGCCTTTCTTTGTCTGTCTTATTTCACCCAACATGAAAATCTCTAGATTTGTCCATCATGCTGTAAATGACATTATTTCATCCTTTTTTATTGCTGAGCAATATTCCATTGTATAAATATACCACATCATCTTTAACCATTCTTCTGTCTATGGATATTTAGGTTGCTTCCATGTCTTGGCTATTATAAATAGTGCTGCATTGAACACTAGAGTGCAGGTATCTTTTCAAATTGTGTTTTTTTCCTCGTATATGCCCAGAAGCAGGATTACAGGACCATCCAGTATTTTTAGTTTTTTCAGGAAGTTCCATACTGTTCTCCAAAATGACTGTACAAGTTTACATTCCCACCTACAGTGTAGGAGGGTTTCCTTCTCTTTATACCCTCTCTAGCATTTAGACTTTTTGGTAATTATCATTCTGAGTGGTGTGAGGTGGTATCTCATTGTAGTTTTGATTTGCATATTTCTAATTATTAGCAAAGTTGATCATCATTTCATGTGTCTTTTGGCCATCTGTATAGCTCTTTGAGAGAAATATCTATGTTAGGTCTTCTGCCCCTTTTTTTTTTTTTTTTTCCTTTTGCTACTGAACTGTATGGCCTATTTTTATATTTTGGAGATTGATCCTTTGTCAGGTGCAGCACTTGCAAATGGTTTCTCCTGTTCTGTAGGTTGGTTTTTTTCATTTTGTTTATGGTTTCTTTTGATGTGCAAAAGATTTTAAGCTAAATTAGGTTCCATTTATTTATGTTTGTTTTTATTTCCACTTCACCAGAAGATGGAACTATAAAGATATTGTTGGATTTTATGCCAAAGAATATTCTGCCTATGCTTTTGCAAACAATGAAATATCAGAAAAAGAAATTAAGAAAACACTCATTTTTCAAAGCACCAAAAAGAATAAAATACCTAGGAATAAACCTACCTAAGGCAACCCATTCCAGTACTCTTGCCTGGAAAATCTCATGGATGGAGGAGCCTGGTAGGCTGCAGTCCACAGGGTCACACAGAGTTGGACACAACTGAAGTGACTTAGCAGCTGCAGCAGCAGTGAAGAGGCAGAAGACTTGTACTCAGAAAACTATAAGATTCTGATGAAAGAAATCAAAGGGGACACAAAGGAGAGATAAACAATTTTCCTGGATTGGAGGAATTTGTATTGTCAAAATAACTATACTACCCTAGGAAAGCTACAGATTCAGTGCAATCCTTATCAAATTACCATTAGCATTTACCACAAAATTAGAAAAACAAAAAAAATTCTGACTCACATGCAACTACCAAAGACCCCATACTGCCAAAGCGGTCTTGAGAAAGAAAAACAGACCTGGAGGAATCAGGCTTCCTACTTCGTACTACATTACAAAGCTACAGTAATCAAAACAGTATTGTACTGGCACAAAACAGAAATATAGATCAATAAATAGAGATAAACCAACAGACTTATGGTTACTTAATCTATGACAAAAGAGGTAAGAATATACAGTGGATAAAAGACAGTCTCTTCAATAAGTGGTGCTGGGAAAACTGGAAAATTACATATAAAAGACAGAAATTAGAACATTCTCTAACACCATATGCAAAAACAAACTCAAAATGGATTAAATATGAGACTGGATATCACGTAGTTTTATTAAGAGAAGTATCATTAAATCAAACTAGGCAAACGCACCATGGCTCACATTTCTTAAATTCTGCATCGTCATCTCAATATGACTACTTTCTATTGCCAGATATTTTCCATATTTTAACCTCTTTTTTTATGTGTTTTATTTTCCCATGCAACTTTCACTTCATATCACCATTCATTCTTTTTATGTTTTGTGCTATAGATGCTAGAGGGAATTTCAGCACCTTAATTGAATGATATCTTTTCCTGGTCTAAAATTATACATGAGGTTTCTGTTGCCCTGTTAGAGGAAGCATACTAATTTTACAACAACTAACACATCTCTGAGGCAGAGACAGAATAAAGTTAATTGACCTGTTTCCATGGACTGCAGACTATTATATCTCCACATGTACATGAAATACTTGCTCCTCAGAGTTGTAATATGTAGTATTGCATCCTGTATTCCAGTTGTTTATAACCTCAAAGTTACCTCTCTATTATATGAACACTCTAACACAAGATTTACCTTTATATTCTACTTTACATCCTGTGTTCACCATATGTGGACCCTAAGTTTATAAAAATAGCTTTATGATAATGATAACCACTCAATATCCTTTACAAGGTCATTTGCAATATGTTTACCTTTATAAGTCAGTACTCTGCTGATACTTCATTTTTTAAAAAAGACTTGAATTTATTACCATTACTTAGAACCATATTACTTTGTCTATTTTTAATATTTTCTCATGGTCTTAAAATTTCTCTTCCATCATATTTATTTTCCGCTCTTTATCTCTTAATTGTATCAAAATGCTATATACCTTGGATGGCATGATTTACACAATTGACATGAGTTTGAACAAACTCCAAGAGATAGTGAAGGACAGAGAAGTTTGGCATGCTTCAGCTGAGGGTAACAAAGAGTTGGACACAACTGAGCAACTGAACAACAACAATATACCTTGATTATAGTATCTTTGCCTTTCTTTGGGATTGGAATAAAAATGATCATTTCCAGTTCTGTGGCCATTGCTGAATTTTCAAAATTTGTTGGCATATTGAGTGCAGCACTTTAACAGCATCATCNCAGCAGCAGCAGCAGCAGGTATGGCTCTTGTTATAAGGAAATATGACTAGAAAATGGTATTAGGAAAATATTTTAAAAGAACAAGGAAGACAACACCAAAAGGAAAGAGGCAAAGCAACAATCAGTAGAGATCAGACATGGATTGAAACTGACATCAGAAGACCTATTCAGGCTGTTTCCACTCAAGCAATGTTTGGACTGAGGATCTTGTGGCAGATGCAGAATATTCTTTCACTATGGGAGCCTCTGAAGAGGCAGTTGATGGACTATGTCAGGAAACAAATGCATGGACCTAGAAAGAGGAAGGAAGGGAGGTGGGAAGGGAAGAAAAAAAATACTGCAGCTGGAGTTTTATCTGTGTTATTGAAAAATTGGACTCATTTAAGTGGTATGTTGGGCTTTCCTTGTGGTCCAGCCGGTTAAGAATCCAACTGCAATGTGGGAGACCTGGGTTCAATCCCTGGGTTTGGAACATTCCCCTGGATAAGGGAAAGGCTACCCACTCCAGTATTCTGGCCTAGACAATTCCATAGACTCTATAGTCCATGGGGTCGCAAAGAGTCGGACACAAATGAGCGACTTTCACTTTCACTTAGTATGTTAAAATTTTAAAATTCACTTAGGCCTCCCTGAAAGGAGTAGGAATTATGGAAAGAAGTGGAACATGGGTGGAAATAGAAATAGTGGTAAGTAATACATGAAGTGGCACAAGTTACTCAAGGACTAGAGAATTTGAAACATAAAGGAAGAGGGTTTTAGAGGAGCATGTGCCAGAGGATATATGAGAGCCTCTATGATCCTGAGATTATGGCCTCTACAAGCATCCACAGAAGCTTCAGATTCAGGAATTTGTTGAGAGTGATCCAGCTAAGACACATTTCAGGAAAGAAGATCTTGGAAGCAAGGTTAATAGACCTAAGGAGTTCTAGAGCAGGGTATAGTGGTAGCAGCTGTGTCATAAAGTTTAAAATTATTTGGGATCCTACTGGAGATGGACAAATACCCAGAGAAGATCTGCTATAAGGCTATAAGTGTGGATTATAGGGTTGTCTATTAAATGTGTAGTGCTGCGTTCACCATGGAAAGGGAAGCTATGTCACTCAACTGAGACCAGGCTCAATTTAACGTGGGCTTCCAGGCCAGAAATAACCAGATTCCAAGGGAAATGGAAATAGAAGTGTTCAAAACATGGGAAGGATCTCAAGAGACATAAGGAAGTTTTGGGTGTGATCTAGTAGACATTGAAGATGCTGCCACTGTAAACCTCCTCAAGGATCTGTACCCAGTTGGGCCCTGTGCCCACTCGAGTTAAATCTCTGGCAAGCATGAGAGGATTACTCTTAGGCCAATCAGAATTTCCCCTGAAGCTTCAGAGGTGGTCAGCTGGATGGAGGAGATGTGGGTACCTTTTTGGAAGCAGGAGAAAGACACCATGTAGAAAGTCAGCTCCGACCTTATTAAAGCAATTACGTTCTATGTCACAGTTAACCTCCTGATGGGAGATGTATCCCAGCTGAATTTAAATTCACATATAGTAGTTGGAAAACTGACATGTTCTAATAGGCATCTTGGGATGGCAAAAACCAAAATGATGTTCTCCATTTGTTGTTCCCTTTTACATTATTCCCCTTCTCCCAGATAATACTTAGTCTGCCACAGTCTCTGATAGGCAACAGCAACACAGATCTGTACACTGGGTTCTAGGAATATTTTGTTTGCAAGATATTGTTACTGCCAGAGTCACATTTGCTTTTACATTTATGGGATACAACAGTTTCAGGTGGATTACTTCAGTTTTGATGTTACTGAAGGTGCTACACCCACGTAATGGAAGAAGGCGCAGTGGCTGCTGAAGGAACCTAAATCCCAAGGCATTTGAGGGAGAATCTTCTGACAGAGACTGAAAAGATCTGGAAACCAAAGAGAAGAGTAGTCAAACTTTATGGTCTTCTGGATTTAACTTACTATAGGAAGAGTAGTTTATTTTGGACTTGAATTTCTATAGTAATTTAATAATGGGGAGGGCTTCACATTATTCCATTTTCAACCATTCTTTGTTGTTTTATTTGAACTTGTAAGAGTAATCTCTGTTGACCAGTTTTGGGCAATATTATTAGTCATAGTTTCAGATGAGAAATAAACTAGGGAGTGAATATTTAGTCTAGGGTGCAGAACAGTCTTGAAGTTAAATTGATTAATGACCTGTTTTAATTCATTTTAGGAGGACTAATTTAACTGTGCATTTCATTGGCCCCAGGAAGTTACAGTGAGGAGAATGGTAATAACTGAGGGAGCTGCTGGTCTTTCCTAGTTGGACAATCCTGACTGAACAGAGGTTTGATTATTAAGGCCTGTTGTTAAATAGAGAATAATGGGGTATGTGGGATGTTGGTCAGTATCTCCTCTTGCATTTCTGCCAGAGCTTGTGAAGGAGGAATCTTTCATCTAAGCTTCTGTCTCAATCTACCGTCCTATTAGGTGTTCTCTATGGAAGAAGTGACTAGTCTAGTCAGAGACCAGGGACACTTCCTAGAGGAAAGAAAGGTGACGTTGAAAGGCACATTCCTTCTGTGTAACTCCTAATGCCTGCCTTTCATTTCCTGCCACAGGAGCAGCAGGCTGTTGTACACACATTCTCTCCAGTGTGTTAGTCACTTGGTCATGTCTGACTCTTTGTGACCCCCTGGACTGTAGCCTGCCAGGCTCCTCTGTCCATGGAATTCTCCAGGGAAGAATACTGAAGTGGGTTACCATTCCCTTTTCCAGGGGATCTTCCTGACCCAGGGATCAAACCCAGGACTTCTGAACCTAGGCAGATTCTGAGCGACTAGGGAAGCCATTGGAGAAGGAAATGGCAACCCACTCCAGTGTTCTTGCCTGGAGAATCCCAGGGACAGCGCAACCTGGTGGGCTGCCGTCTTTGGGGTCGCACAGAGTTGGACACAACTGAAGCGAGTTAGCAGCAGCAGCAGGGAAGCCATGTAGTAAGCAAATCAAGAGGTGGGGTGGGAGTGGAGGAGTGAAGGTAGACTTCTCTCCTCAGGAGGCCTGATCCTCCTCCTTTCCCCACTTGATTCCTGAGTTCATGGGTCTGACAGTCCAGTGTCATCCTGACACCTGGTCAAATATGTGGACTTCCTGCAGCTCGGCTATTAATACCTAAGAACTTGAGTCTTTTTCTTACCCTCACTCTTACTCTTCTCTCTTCTGGCACACTTGAGGAAGTCACAGAACTTAGATTTGGGATTGGAAAAGCCAGAGGCCTCACTTAGATCTCTTCGCCTCCACCCAACCTTGACTCAAGCTTTAAGTTGGACTCTTCTTCCTGCTTACTAATGAAATCGTTCTGGGGTTTTCACTGGGACAGAGTATAAGTATGCATACTCCCTCAGGTAAGCCAGCCAGAAGAAGTGGGGGGAGGGTTTGAGTTTGGAATTCTACCCCAAATTTCTAGTACAGTTTTTGGGGACAGATGATTATTTTCAACATTTTAAAACCATGGAGGGACTTTCCTGGTCTAGGGACTAAGACTCCGTACTCCCAATGCAGAGGGCTCAGGTTCAATCCCTGGTCGGGGAACTAGATCCTGAATGCCACAGCTATTAGTTCACATACTGCAACTGAAGATCCTGCATGCTGCAACTTAGTTGCTGCAGCCAAATAAATAATTAAAACCATGGACATGTCTTATAGGGGGTTGTGGTTGTTGGGCTCAGAAATTCCCAAAAGAAAAATGAAGAAAGAATAAGAATTTCAGAAAATTTAGAACTGTTTTTGTGACATACAAAAAAAAAAAAAAAATATATATATATATATATAAAACTTGCAACTATATTTTGAGCAAGATTTCTGTGGCTGTAATTTAACTCTATGCTGCTGTTCAAGTTATAAGTGGTACAAAAAATGTAAAATGAAGATAATTCCAAATAAGTGGAAATATTGTTATATTCAGTGCATGTAATAAATTCTTTATTTTAACCATAAAGAGCTATACATTTTATATTAATAGAAAGTGAATTTTTCTCTGCCTTCAGCTATTTAAAGAATATTGGCTTGAAGGAGTGCCAGATTACTCCTCTTCCCAGGGCTCCCATGTGACTTGAGCCAGTCCTTTCTCAGTCTTTCCCTCTATCATGTGTCTGATGTTGCTTAGCTTGTGCCACCTACTGCTCAACTCTCAAACTCCATGGCTCTTTCTGAAAAGATTAGCAATTGTAAGGAATGGTGGGGGTGGAGAGGTGGACAAGGATAAAAACTGAAAAGATAAGGAAATCCAGCACACACCTGTGAGAATGACCAAAATGCAGAACAGTCAGCACCAAACGCTGGGGAGGATATGGAGCAAAAGGAGCTCTTATTCATTGCTGATGGGAATGCAAATGCGTACAGCTTCCTTGAAAGACTCTATGCCAGTTGATCTTCCGTGGTGGCTCAGATGGTAAAGAATCTGCCTGCAATGCAGGGGACCCAGGTTTGACCCCTGGGTCAGGAAGATACCCTGGAGAAGGGAGTGACAAGCTTCTCCAGTATTCCTGCCTGGAGAATTTCATGGACAGAGGAGCCTGGTGGTCTATTGTCCATGGGGTCACAAAAGAGTCAACACAACTAAGTGACTAACACTCACTTTGGCAATTTCTTACAAAACTGACTATATTTTTACTATATGAGTGTGATCCAGCAATTACATGCTTCGGCATCTACCCAAGGGAACTGAAAACTTAACCTCCACACAAAAACCTGCACACAGATGTTTATAGCATCTTTACTCATAATTGACAACACTTGGAAGCAATCGAGATATCCTTAAGTAGATGAGTGCGTAAATAAACTGTGGTATATCCAGGTAATGTGTGTGTGTGTGTGTGTGTGTGTTCTCAGTTGTGTGACTCTTTGTGACCCCATGGACTGTAGCCCACCAGGCTCGTCTGTCCATGGAATTTTTCAGACAAGAATACTGGAGTGGGTTGCCATTTCCTTCTCCAGGAGATCTTCCTGACCCAGGGATTGAACCCAAATTCCTGTGTCTCCTGCATTTGTAGGTGAATTATTTACCACTGTGCCACCTGGGAAGCCCAGTGGAATATTAGTCAGCACTAAAAAGAAATGAGCTATCAAGTTGTGAAAAGACATGGAGGAACCTTCAGTTCAGTTCAGTCCACTCGCTCAGTTGTGTACGACTCTTTGTGACCCCATGGACTGCAGCACACCAGGCTTCCCTGTCCATTACCAACTCCTGGAGTTTACTGACACTCATGTCCATTGAGTTGGTGATGCCATCCAACTATCTCATCCTCTGTCGTCCCCTTCTCCTCCCACCTTCAATCTTTCCTAGCATTTCTGTCAGATGAGTCAGTTCTTCACATCAGATGGCCAAAGTATTGGAGTTTCAGCTTCATCATCAGTCCTTCCAGTGAATATTCAGGACTGATTTCCTTTAGGATGGACTGGTTGGATCTCCTTGCAGCCCAAGGGACTCTCAAGAGTCTTCGCCAACACCACAGTTCAAAAGCATCAATTCATCCATGCTCAGGTTTCTTTATGGTCCAGCTCTCACATCCATACATGACTACTGGAAAAACCATAGCCTTGACTAGACGGACCTTTGTTGGCACCTTAAATGTACATTACTATATGAAAGAAGCCAATATGAAAAGGCTACACACTTGTATGATTGCAACGTTATGGCATTTCTGGAAAAGTTACAACTGTGGAGATGGTAAGAAGATTAGTGGTTGCCAGGGGTTAGGGAGGAGGAGGGGATGAATAGGCAAAGCACAGATGATTTTCAGGGCAGTGAAACTACTCAGTATGTATATGGATTTATGTTATTATACATTTGTCTGAACACATAGGATGTACAACACCAAGTTCAGTCACTCAGTCGTGTCCGACTTTGTGACTCNGAAAAAAAAAAAAAAAAACTTTTTTCATGGACTGTATATTTTGATTATCTAATACAATTCTTGATGTATCGTGCTTATTCTCCTCAATTTATTCTCCTGTTACATTTGCCAACAATGTAGACACTTTGGCTTCACTGTCATATAAAATCATAACTCAAGAAATGCAAAGCTATCTTATTGTTTTTTAGCTATATGAGTGTATTTGGTGCTGATTTGGTATATTTGTACTTCTCAATGTATTAATTTAATTATCTCATACATTTAAATGAATTCTTATATGCTTATGGCTCAGAAACCAAAACCAAAAATGTTCAAATGTTTCAAGTCTCTCTGGGTAAAGCAAATATTTTGAATTTACTTACCTAAACTGACATTATGTATTATTTATTTTAAATGCATGTACTGTTTACTTCTTTATAAACAATAAAAACTGTTCTAACCATTAGGAACTCTGCTTTACGCTTAAAATTGTTTTAACTTTTTTTTATAACTTCATTTTCAATTTTGTTTTTACAAAGACCTCTGAATGTTTAAAAGTTTGATTTGACTTCATTTTTCCTTGAATACTTACATTGTCTGACTGTTGGAAAGAATGTTATTATAATTAATAATTCTTATCACTGATATGTGGCCTAATTGCCACTTGGTATAATATAAAATACACTGTACACCTGATGAGAAGAACTGATTCATTGGAAAAAACCCTGATGCTGGGAAAGACTGAAGGCAGGAGGAGAAGGGAACGATAGAGGATGAGATGGTCGATGGCCTCACCGACTCGATGGACATGAGTTTGAGCAGGTTCTGAGAACTGGTGATAAGACTGGGAGGCCTGGGAAGCTGCAGTCCATGGGATCACAAAGAGTCAGACATGACTGAGCGACTGAACTAAACTGATAGTATAAAAACAAACATTACATATTTTTGCTTCTATATTGTTATAAAATAAAACAATATCAACTTGTGTACAAAAATTATTAGATATCAGATGGTATAACTAGTTACTTGGATGATGTTATTTTCAACTTCCCCTCGAAAACCCACATATCATCTGAGATCTTCCAATTCCAATATCGAAACTAAACAGTGAGTAGAATTGCTTGTAAGGAAACAGTGCTGTTTAGCAAGAAGAAGAAAAAAGATATACATTAGAGACCTTGATCTACATTTAAAAAGAGAGGAGTATCAGAGAAAGATTGGTTGCTAATTGTGTCCCTTTATGTGACCCCATGGGCTGTAGCCTGCCAGGCTACTCTGTCCATGGGATTTTCCAGGCAAGAATATTGGAGTGGGTTGTCATTTTATCCTCCATCGGATCTTCCCAAACCAGGGATAGAACTCGTGTCTCTTGTATTGCAGATAGATTCTTTACCAATTAAGCCACCAAGGAAGCTCATAGAGAAGGATTCTTGTTAAAATAAAAACTTTTATTATTCCTAAACAAACTGATTTAATAGATGTTTGTTCAAAATTATAACAACAATGTATTTAATTGTATACATCATACATAGATATGTGTGTGTATGTGTGTGTGTAAGTGAAATGAATGACAGCAGAAGATTGCTTTATCATGATAGGGTACTAGTATTAGCTGTGAATGAGAATAGTGTTATTTTAAATTGGACTTGGATTAAATTTACATGTATGTTGTAAACTTTAAGGCAACCTAAAAAAGTAGGATAAAAGTGCAACAGATGTGTTAAAAATGAAGATAAAACAGAATCATGCAAGATGCTCATTTAAAACCATAAAACACAGAGAAACAGTGGAGACAAAAGTTGAACCAAAGAATGAAAGTACCTATGTTAATTTCAGACACAGGGTAGAGTATGTATAATAATTAGGTGACACTATTCTGCATGAGAGTCTTAATTGTCCTTTTTATACATATATTTATTAAATCATTTATTTATATGATTATAGCTTATGGATATTTATTTTATTCCTTTGTTTATAAATCAATACCATTTCATTGGAGGAGATTCTTGAGAGTCCCTTGGATTGCAAGAAAATCAAACCAGTCAATCCTAAAGGAAATCAACAGTGAATATTCTTTAGAAGGATTGATGTTGTAGCTGAAGCTCCAGTACTTTGGCCTCCTGGTGGAAAAACTAATTTATNTTTCATTGGAGGAGATTCTTGAGAGTCCCTTGGATTGCAAGAAAATCAAACCAGTCAATCCTAAAGGAAATCAACAGTGAATATTCTTTAGAAGGATTGATGTTGTAGCTGAAGCTCCAGTACTTTGGCCTCCTGGTGGAAAAACTAATTTATTGGAAAAGATCCTGGTGCTGGGAAAGATTGAAGGCAGGAGGAGAAGGGGATGACAGAGGATGAGATGGTTGGATGGCATCGCTAATTCGATGGACATGAGTTTGAGCAAGCTCTGGGAGATGGTGAAGGACAGGGAGTATTGGTGTGCTGCAGTCCATGGGGTCACAAAGACACAACTGAGAGACTGAACAACAACAAGCATTTCATTTATTTTGTTACTCAAAGTGTTCTAGCTTTGACTTTTGGGAGTTCCTTCAATTGGTTCTGTTCCTTTGAGATTGTTTGGTTGTTTCAGAGCAACTTGTTACTCTGATACTAAACAATGTTCTAGACTTATCTTGTATATTTCCTGTCCCATTGTTAGAATAATTCATTTGTACCTGGAATCCTGCTTCTTTTTACAGCAGGATGACATTACACATCAAGAACTGAGTTAAAGTTTGCTCCTGCTAGAGGGATATTTTTGTCCCAGGCCCTCTTGGCTGACAAAGAAATGTAATATATGCATGTATATTAACCTTATCATGCACATGTGTACTATTTCACACTAGGACCACAGCCTTGTCTAACTCAATGAAACCGAGCCATGGCCACAGGGCAACCCAAGATGGGCGGGCCATGGTGGAGAGGTCTCTCAGAATGTGGTCCGCTGGAGAAGGGAATGGCAAGCCACTTCAGTATTCTTGCCTTGAGAACCCCATGAANGAAGAGTGAAAAAGTTGGCTTAAATCTCAACATTCAGAAAACTAAGATCATGGCATCCAGTCCCATCACTTCATGGGAAATAGATGGGAAAACAGTGGAAACAGTCTCAAACTTTATTTTGGGGAGCTACAAAATCACTGCAGATGGTGACTGCAGCCATGAAATTAAAAGACGCTTACTCCTTGTAAGAAAAGTTATGACCAACCTAGATAGTGTGTTGAAAAACAAAGACATTACTTTGCCAACAAAGGACCGTCTAATCAAGACTATGGTTTTTCCAGTGGTCATGTATGGATGTGACAGTTGGACTGTGGAGAAAGCTGAGCACCAAAAAAATTGTTGCTTTTGAACTGTGGTGTTGGAGAAGGCTCTTGAGAGTCCCTTGGGCTGCAAGGAGATCCAACCAGTCCATTCTGAAGGAGATCAGCCCTGGATTTCTTTGGAAGGAATGACGCTAAAGCTGAAACTCCAGTACTTTGGCCACCTCATGCAAAAAGAGTTGACTCATTGGAAAAGACTCTGATGCTGAGAGGGATTGGGGGCAGGAGGAGAAGGGGATGACAGAGAATGAAATGGCTGGATGGCATCACCTACTGGATAGACATGAGTTTGAGTGAACTCTGGGCATTGGCGATGGATAGGGAGGCCTGGCGTGCTTGGGGTCACAAAGAGTCAGACACAACTGAGTGACTGAACTGGACTGACTGAGCTGAATTACTTTACAATATTGTATTGGTTTTGCCATACATCAACATGAATCTGCCAATAATTTAAAATTGTTGTCAAATCAGGATAGAAACAAGGATATCATAACTACTTGACTTTTATTCTGAAGCAGCTCAGTTAACCTTAATTCACTGAAGCCATTCCAGATCTTTCCCTTTAGATGGAAGAAACCAAGAACAACCAGAAGTGAGAGGGTTTAATATGAGAAGAAATGTTTTCTACTGCTGTACCTTGTATTAACTATCCTTTAAGGCTCATTTCCTAGAGTAGATCTGCTCTAGGTTCTCAGAGCAATGACATAAGGAAGGGCACCTATTATGAAGCTCAAAAATACACAATATTTTTTTCTTTCTTGTCTTAAAATTTCAGTGAATAGTAACCCTAAACCTTTCTGTCAAATTTCTTCTCATTATGTACTATTTTTTTTTGTACTATAAACTGAAAGTATAATGATTTTTCTTTGTGGCATTTTTATGATGTTTGTTGGTATCCGTGTTGGAAAATAATGTGTTGCATGCCCCACTTTGTAAAATATTAAATATCTAGCTCTTTGAGCTCAAACTAGCTAACTGTATAAGTCAAATAATAAATCACCTTGCTTTTCTTTCCTCCTGTTTGGACTCCTTGTTGTTTAGTTACTAAATTGTGCCTGACTTTTTGTGACTCTATGGATGGAGGAGCATGATAGTCTGCAGTCCACCGGGTCACAAAGAGTCGGACACGACTGAGCGATTTCACTTTCATTTTTCACTTTAATGCATTGGAGAAGGAAATGGCAACCCACTCCAATGTTCTTGCCTGGAGAATCCCAGGGATGTGCGAGCCTGGTGGGCTGCCATCTGTGGGGTCGCACAGAGTTGGACACGACTGAAGTGACACAGTAGCATGGACTGTAGCCCACCAGGATCCCCTGTCCATGGGATTTACCAGGCAAGAATACTAGAGTGGGTTGTTCTTTCCTTTTCCAGGGTTTCTTCCCCACTCAGGGTTCAAATCCATGTCTCTTGCACTGGGAGGCAGATTCTTTACTGCTGAGCCACCAGGAAAGCCTGTCTAAACTCAATTCTTAGTATATTTACACTCATGTCCTTCTTTGTAAGATTGTTATTATGTCCTGTTTTCTTTGGCTGTCTCAATTTCTACTTACATAAAATTGAAAACATGTTTATAACATTCACAACTTAAAACCTTTGTCTTATTAAGAATATTGAACATATTTGAGAATCTTGCCCAAAATTAATTCTTATTCTATATTTACCAAGATATACACTTAAATTTTAACATTAAAAATGTATATTTTCATTAATAATTTTAAAGTTTTATAATGCTAAATTTTAATAAGCTCAAATGCATAGTTTTTATTGAAGAAACATAAGGTTTTATGTGGTTGCTTAGAAGTTTTCATTTATTTGTTTCAAATATTTTATTATCGGTTTCTTTGGGAAATTTTATATAGATGTGTATGTGTATATACATATATATATGTGAATGTGTATATATACATATCTCCATTTTTACTTTTCTTATGCTTGATTTTCTTAATTCCATGTTTGGATGAGAAAGTGAAACACACATTGTGGGTTCCATAGCATTTAATTGTCCAAAGTCACATAAAGTCAAAATTATTCCTGAAAGTTTTATATGTTGTCTCCATGTAGGAGACCTAAGTCTCATCCGGAAGTTCTCTGTTCACATACTGCTGAAGCCTTGCTTGAAGCATTTTCAGCATCACCTTGGTACCATGTGAAATGAGTGCAACTGTACAGTAGTTTGAATATTCTTCGGCATTGCCTTTCTTAGGGACTGGAATGAAAACTGACCTTTTCTAGTCCTGTGGCCACTCTTGAGTTTTCCAAATTTGCTGGCATATTGAGCACAACACTTTAACAACATCAGCTTTTAGGATTAGAAATAACTCAGTTGGAATTCTGTCACCTCCAGATTTGTTCATAGTAATACTTCCTAGCTTCCCTGGTGGCTCAGTTGGTAAAGGATCTGCCTGCAGTGCAGAAGACATGGGTTTGATCCCTGGGTTGGGAAGATCCCCTAGAGAAGGAAATGGCTACCCACTCCAGTATTCTGGTCTGGAGAATTCCATGGATTGTATAGTCCATGGGGAGGCAGAGTCAGACACAACTGAGCAACTTTCACTTCACTTCACAACACTTCCTAAGGTCCACTTGACTTCACATTCCAGGATGTCTGACTCTAGGTGACTGACCCCAACATCATGGTTATCTGGGTCCTTAAGACCTTTCTTGTAGGACATCTTCTGGTGTCATACATTTTTGTCTTTTCAACGTTCATGGGGTTCTCTAGGGAAGAATACCAGAGCAGGTTGCCATTTTCCCTTCCAGTGAATGACGTTTTGTCAGAATGAGTTTGTTAGATTCTTGTTGCCTATTAGTGAGTCAGGAACCCCAAGTTACTGGATTTCACATCAGAATATTATTTCTTAAATAAAGAACAGACTGAACTAGAACATAACACAGTAAAACAGAATGTAATGGAACTGAGTCCAGCAGAAGATAAAATACCATAGGGGATTACTCAGATTCTTTTTAAGAACTGCCCAGATTGCAACAAATTTTGCAGGAAAGTGAGAGACCTGGAAAGTAGAGACAATAAATAAGATTATGTAACAAATTGGTCCACTGATATTTCACATTTTATGTTTAAGACATTTATGAATAAGATCGTCTTAGACTCTTCAGCTCTGTAATATCTACCAGATAAATGCAGATGCATGTGTGAGCCTAGGTGATATCAATGGAACAAATTTCCAAACAATCCACAGACATTTGAAAAATAATAAAATCAAATATTGAGAAGATATTACTTATGGTGCTAAATGTACTTTGTAGAAAAAAATGTACATATATATTTGGAGCCTCATTGAGGCATTTCATTCATTTTGTTTTCAAGCAGGCTAAGGATGAAAGTCTTACTTCACATAAAGTGGACATGGTAAATATTGTTAAGAATAATCTTTCAAAATATCAATGATTTTTTCTTATAGCATAATCTAATTTGATGAGGTATAATTAGGTATTATGGTCAAGCTTAGTTAATTGGAGAACTAAAATGCAAAAATTTATTTCTATAGGAGGCAATTAAAAATTAATAGCAACTAAATTTTTGAAAAGTGAATAGTTTATATTGAAATATTATTTCTTGAGTAGTTCAAGATTCTCTGTTGGAAATAACATTTTTTTCATAGAAATGTAAAATATAAGAGTAACTTTAACTAAAAATTGTGTTGTTCTAACTATTATCATCAGTACTGTTCTCTTCACAATGTTGTAGCAATATTAAGGATTGGGAGCTTGTATACACCTGTGGTGGATTTATGTTGATGTATGGAAAAACCAATACAGTATTGTAAAGTAGAATAAAGTAAAAATTAAAAAATAATAATAATAAAAATAAAAGTTAAAATAATCTATAGCAATGAGGGCAATTCATTTTCAGCTTTTCTTTCTATGAAAAAATGCTTTTTTTTCTGTATTAAACATGCTGGAAAATATCATATTTTTCTCCATGTTGCTTTAAATTTAGTCTGTTAAATATTCTGAAAATGCCAGATGGGAACATGACAGAAGAACTCTGGTACCAGCTGGAAGGAACTTACATTGGCCAAATTTGAGACAATGTAAACATGAAAAAAAATGATATTAATGGATTATAACACATTGAATTAAAAGTTAAAAAATGAATCTTTGTGGAATCAAATAATTATATGTTATTCTTTCAAAAATGTTGAACAAATCTTATTTCAGAATATTAGATCTCCAAGTCTGGAGATGCAGGCACTACGTCAGATTAAACAGTCCTGTCAGCAATACACTCTGTCCAGGTCTCTTTTATCTTCTCATAATCTGTTACCTACGTTGAAAATCTGACTAGTTTATAAACCCAAGCCAATGCATATCTTTTGGAAAAATGGAAAACAACTATCAAAAACACACAAAAAGTATTTAATGTCTATTCTAAATATGTTGCTTGTATGCAGCCAATGAAAATTATCAATAAACTCCAATAGGAAAATTGGAGTGAGTATATATAGACTCACTAATAGTAAATTAGTGAGTATATAAAGACAAACTGCTGGGTTCAATATGTAATGCATTTATGTATCAACATGTGAACTTGGGAATTGACTTCACATTTCAGGTGAAAAATAGTGATTGCTTTTAATGAATGCAAGAGCTCTTTGATCTATACACATTTCAAAATTCAGAAGAGGGCTTTAGTATATGATAAATTCTAATTAATCTCTCAACAGTGAAACTAACATAATAAACAAATAATGATCTCTGTATGTACCATGTAAAGTCTTCACACAATTCAATGTATTTAATCTTGATTCTCAGCTCTACATAATATCAGTTAGACTGTTTGAGTTGTAGGTGAAAGAGAAGCAATATAACTCACTCAGTTTTACTTAATGACTTATTGGATAACCTGGGACCAAAATAACATGTATAATGACAAACTTCATATCTTAACCTCTATGAAAATGTTCTAAATGTGATAGATTCCTCACATGATGACTGTGGATTTCCTCTACCTCATGGGACAGCCAAGGACTAATAGCGTCGTTTTAAATGTGAATTGTGAAACAAATCGCTTTATATATTTTTGAGAAGTTTTCAAAAGGCTATATGCCAATTCTTAAATTTTTTCTACATTATGTATATGTAAGATTCATTGGATTTGGTTTACTGAAAGTGAAACTTTCTCTCTCTCTCTTTTTGTTTAACACAATGAATGAGAGAGTGTCTGATTCCTCTGGATGTTGTCAGCTGCCAGCCTGGAAAAATCAATGTGATAACTAAAATTATAAAATGTAGGCCTTAATTTGTTTCTATGGTCTGCTGAACAAGACATTCAACCATGACAAAACCCACCTGTCCCTGCCTATAGTTTCTTTAGTTATTTCAAATTGTTTAGCAGGACATTAATCATTCCTTCATTGTGTAAGAGAANCCAAAGAACACCCAGGGCTGATCTCCTTCAGAATGGACTGCTTGGACCTCCTTGCAGTCCAAGGAACTCTCAAGAGTCTTCTCCAACACCACAGTTCAAAAGCATCAATTCTTTGGCGCTCAGCCTTCTTCACAGTCCAACTCTCACATCCATACATGACCACTGGAAACTGTCTAGCAATTATTAAAATATGTTCCAAGGTGGCTCCCTCACAGCACCAGTGCTGTCAACCATATGAATGGAAAGGAGGATGCTGGGCTACATTCATGTTTCAGGAAGAGAAGAAGATGAGTGTGGATGGATTTTCCAGGTTCGTTTTTTTGCTTTCTTGGAGCAACTATTAATCGGTGCTGCAGAACTCACACAGGTGGGCTAGGGATAAAAGTGGCTGAAACAACAGTATTTTCACCTCTGCCCTCTGCCTGGAGGGAAGTCATTGGTTTCTGTTGTCCTCCTGGCCTTCCCTAGTCCTTTGTGGGTCATGGAGCTTGTGGTGAGGATCCTGCAGGCCTGCAGAAGAACTTGCTTAGGTTTCTACCTTGCCCTACATCTGGACAATCTGTGACCTTGCCTACTGAGTTAGAGGCCTGGTCACTTGGGCATGCCATTTCTCTAAGCCCTCCTGCCTTGCTGTTGGCTTGAGTTGAACTGAAACCATACAGTTGCCAAAAGCCTTGGGAAAGAATTGGCTTTTGGATATGGATGTGCTGTCTTTCAGAATCCCACTCCTCACAGCAGGCCACATTCAGCTATAAAAAGGGCATTAAAGTTTGGCTCACTCCTTACCCCTCTCTGTGATGTGTTCGCTCTGCACTTTCCAGTGGCCAGAAGGATGGAAGTTCCCACAGGTCTCCTCTCTGCTAGAATTTGCATTTGCACATTCCATTTTCCCATTTATTTGGCAGTTTCTTTGATGAGTCCTCAGCATTCTGATGGTAAAAATAAAGAGATAAATAACACATACCTATATCCATCCACATACATAAAATAGGATTTTATCATTTGTACTGCTTTTTACTCTATTAGAAAGGGTTGATGGATCATTGCAAGTCTCTACCTTTTAACTCAAATTGGAAGACACTTAGTGCTGTTTCAATTTCTGTTTACTGAAATATAAAGTGCTTAAATATAGGTAACTGTCCTTTCTATGTCCTTTTTTTCAGAGTTTAAATTGAGTGCCTTTTATTTTGTATATATTTTTAAAAATATCATATATATGCAAGTTAATGTGTCCTGGAATTGTTTAAGGCATATTTTTAAATTGTGCTCTTTATCTCTGCTAGTTTCATAATATTATGATTCTGAAAGAATATTAGCTAATTCAGAAAACTGAATCCAATTATTTAGGTTTAAAAGGTTGAATCAAACCATAATAAAGTTAAATTACAATAAACCCAGGATTGAATTGTTAAGATAATTGAAATAAACAAAGTCACCTTTCATGGACTAATCTGATTCTGAAACTTCTCTGGGCCAAAATAGATTGCATTTTGTTCTGTCATGCATTTAAATATCCATGATAGAAACAATTATTTTGGTTGGATGCTTACAATCAGCTTCATTTTATCAATCTTCTGTCATCTTTAGAGGTTACTTTTGAAGCTGATTTAGAAGATTCTTGGAAAGAAATAAACAATGATATTCTGTAAAAATTCTCTATTAATTGTCTTGCTTGGATTATGCATTAGTAAATTAACAAAGAAACAGAAAAGGAATGTGAATGAGGCTGCAGTAGGGGTGTGCTAACAACTCTGCAAAGGAAGTTAGAGTGGAGCTGATGTAATGACAAAACCAGTCAGGTACTTCACTATCCAAAGATCCCCAACATGTTTTATTTCTTAAAACATATCAAGAAATTGATAACTGACTTATTTGAAAAAAAATTGAGGGCATGATATAGAACTACTATTATTTATTGACCTAAAATAATTTAATAAATTATCTACTTATGTTCAGCAGTAGGGATTTGACACTGATTTTTCTCTTCATCTCATAACTGAAGACGGTGACATGTTTTACATCTTTACAGAAACAGAATCATTTCTTTATGTTCCTATTGTGGGAGGTCATTGAGAGATGAGACTGCTGGTTGACCCTTAAGTGGGACTCAGGCAATACGAGAGTCTTCACCGGTTAGATAGCATCACAGGCTCAATGTACATGAATTTGAGAAAACTCCAGGAGATAGTGAAGGACAAGAAAGCCTGGTGTGTTGCAGTCTGTGGAGTCGAAGAGTGTCAGATGTGACTTAGCGACTGAATACCTGTCCTCTGTCTTAAAATGTACATTCTGTCTACAATTTCCATGGTGGGAGTGATTACCAAGCATACAGCCTTGAGAGAGTAATATTTAGGCAATGTATGTGATTGAACCCCATTAAGGTATCTATAAAAACTTACCAGGTTCTTCGGGGTTAACTAGAGGCATACTTGCAAAGACAACTTACTTATCTTGAGGCTGCATTGGACAAGCCTCACATATAAATAAGTTTCCTTGCTCATTAAAACTGTCATTTACCAATCTGGGGTGGTCTGACTCTTTCTTTGGCTTCTGCTTGCATTCTGATTATGAGTTTCAAATTTTGCCCAGGGACTTCCAAAGGTTATAAATAAAAAGTTCTGTTTTATAGCTGTCTTTTTTCNTCATTTACCAATCTGGGGTGGTCTGACTCTTTCTTTGGCTTCTGCTTGCATTCTGATTATGAGTTTCAAATTTTGCCCAGGGACTTCCAAAGGTTATAAATAAAAAGTTCTGTTTTATAGCTGTCTTTTTTCATTACTGAATTTCTGTTACTCGTAGAATACAAATCTCACTTTGTGCTTGATCTACACTGATCACTAACCAGAAACTTTTTTCTGATCAGATATCTTAGCACTATTTCCATATGTCTGTCTTAACAATGAGCTGTGACCAGGTACTTCAAGTGAGTCGCTGACAACTCACTTGAAGTACCTGGTCACAGCTAATTGCACTGTTAAGGAAACTCTATTTCTTTTGATCATACTTTAAAAATGCTTACTGTAATACAGCTATCAAAGTTTTCTGTTTTTCTTTGCCTTCTGTGTCTATATTCTGTGATCTTTCTTTAACCCTCTGATATAAAACATATGTTGGTTTTATTTTATTCATCAATTTTATGTGAGATGTATCCCTTGTTGGCCAAATAAAAAATAAAAACAGAAAAACAAAACACCAATTCCAGGACAGTTCCTCGGTAACATAAACGCTTATCATCTCTAGCTAACGCTAATTGGGATTGCTTCTAACATTTAAAGATTGTGAATTCGTTGAATTCTGGATTACACTAAATCTGTTTGATTACTTGCTCTAAATCCATGAGTACTGTAATGTACCTGGCACATAAACAGAAGTGAAAAATGCATCACCTATGATGTGAAGACATTATATCAGAAATGTTTCTCTTTTTCATCACTTTTTATTAAAACTTTTTGCTTTTAGAGCAGATTTAGGTCCACAATTGTTTTTGCTTTATTTTCAATAAACATATAATGATTAAAAGTTTAAATTAATGAACAAGTGATGTAAGGCATGACTAATCATTAAGTACTCAGTCAGTTCAGTCACTCAGTCATGTCCGACTCTTTGCGACCCCATGAATTGCAGCACTCCAGGCCTCCTTGTCCATCATCAACTCCTGGAGNAGGGTCTTTTCCAGTGAGTCGGCTCTTTGCATCAGGTGGCCAAAGTATTGGAGCTTCAGTTTCAGCATCAAGCCTTCCAATGACCATTCAGGGTTGATTTCCTTCAGGACTGACAGGTTTGGTCTGGCCTGGAATGACCCCCTTTATTAGAAGACAGGTCCCGAGGTCTGATGAGCTGAGGCACGCTGCCTGCAGGTGGCGCCCTTCCCCTCCCGGCTATCAGCCCCCATCTGGCCGGTTCATCTCCAGAAAGCTTAAGAGCTCCTTGCTTTTCCTTTGCTGAGTGACAGCAAGGGTATTTCCTGAAGCTATGNATGAGCTGAGGCACGCTGCCTGCAGGTGGCGCCCTTCCCCTCCCGGCTATCAGCCCCCATCTGGCCGGTTCATCTCCAGAAAGCTTAAGAGCTCCTTGCTTTTCCTTTGCTGAGTGACAGCAAGGGTATTTCCTGAAGCTATGCGTGGAGTTTTGGAAAGAAGGACAGTTTGGTCACTAATTAATTTTACTCAGTAGCTGGAGCAGAGATTTGAGTCAATAAGATTCAAAACTCACTTATCAAATGCCTCTGTTCCCTTAACTTTCTGTGACACAGAAAACAAGTTTCATGGAATAGCTATTTAGCTATGTTCAGTACTCTCTGATGGTTTGCATTCTGTTCTATACTAAAGGACTGGTTATACTTTTAAAGTACTGCTCATGACCCAGTAAGCTGACTTTGTCACCCACTGCTAAGCAGTGGGCATGCTTTGAAAAACACCCCTAGTGAGCTTGGCTACACATCCTTTGCACGCGTGCCAAGTTGCGTCAGTCGTGTCCAACTCTTTGTAAGCCCATGGACTGTAGCCCACCGGGCTCCTCTGTCCATGGGATTCTCCAGGGAAGAATTCTGGAGTGAGTTGCGGTGCCCTCCTCCAGGGGATCTTCCTGACCCAGAGATCAAGCCCACAGGGTCTCCTGCATTAGCAGGCAGATTCCTTTTCTCCCCCAGGCAGATTCTTTACCACTAGAGCCACCTGGGAAGTCCACACTTTCGTCTCATTAACAACTTTTGTAGGGGAAAGACTGAAGGTCTTTTAACTATGTGTGTGAACTGAATATTTCTTAAAAGTTAAAAACTGTAAAAAAAAAAGTCCTTACCTCTTAGACCCTCATTTCCTACCCCTGTGACTGGCACCAAGCCTGTGTCCCCCAGGGCCGCCTCCCTGGCCCTCACACCTTCGTGCACCATCCTGCCACAGGGCCTTTGCACTGCCTGCTCCTTCTGCCTGAAGCATCGCCCCCTGGATATCCCGTGACTGGGCCCTCACCTCCTCCAAGCCTCTGCCCCAGTGCTGCCCCAGTGAGGCCCTCCCGATCACCACAGCCACACCTCAGGCANACTGGTTGGATCTCCTTGCAGTCCAAGGGACTCTCAAGAGTTTTCTCCAACATCACAGTTCAAAAGCATCAATTTCTTCAGTGCTCAGCTTTCTTCACAGTCCAATTCTCACATCCATACATGACCACTGGAAAAACCATAGCCTTGACTAGACGGACCTATTTTGGCACCTCTCCCTCAGACATGCCCTAAAGGGGCCCAGGAGAGCTCACAGATATGCTACAAAATAACCACAGAGGCCTTTCCAACTCAGGTGCATGGGCGCTAGGCACATAGTGGATACAAACTTGTACACAGGGGCTTCTCCAACTCTGGCACTTGTGCCCATGATGCACAGCTGTGTCTGCAAGTGACCTTAGGCAGCCAGGAGTCCATTAAATGTTCATAAATATTCTATACATGTGTATATATGATTAAAATAGACTGAATTATGGGAAAGACAAGCACAAGAGAGCTTGTTGTTATGCAACTTGCAACTGTCAATCAAAGCTGTTCAGTTCACACCCACCTAAAGAAATATGTAAAAGCCTTGTCTTGAAAACCCCTGTACTTCAGGTCCACTACTTGTCTTGGCTTGGCCCACCTCTCCCTTGAGGGATTCTTTCTGTTCTTTCCTTAATAAATTTGTTTTTGCTGCAAGTACGACCTCAAATTCTTCTTTGTGTCCTTACCAAGAACTGAGACCCACAATAGGGCGTCCTATACAACCCTCTCCAAATCTGGTAACACATTCTCTGAGAGGAAGAGTACTTGTGTGCTCAGTAGCATCTGAATCTTTGCCACCCCATGGACTGTAGCCTCTGGGCTCCTCTTTCCATGGGATTTCTCAAACAACAATACTAGAGTGGGTTGCCATTTCCAAGTCCAGGAAATCTTCCTGACCTGGGGATTAAACCCATGTCTCCTGCATCTCCTTTATTGGCAAGAGTATTTTTAACCACTGTGCCACCTGGGAAGCCCATGAGAGGAACAGAGATAGTGAAAAAAATATATATATATATATAATTATGCAAGGCAGTAAGTACTTCAGGATCTCATTGAAGAAATTAGTATAAATGCTGGATAAAACTTTCACCAGGCACAAGTTTAAAGTGCTATGCTATCAAAATGCTACCATATTCATCACTGAGAATACTTTCATTCCAGGTGTCCTGTATTGCTAAAATCTGTTTCAGTGTTGAAATATTTAATTTGGGTTACTTAATAAATGTTAATTTACACTTTAGTTCAGTCTGCATGAATAGTTAAAAAGTGAATAGATCATTGTTATTTATAAAAATAATTTTCATCACTGATTGCAAGATGAGAAAAATGAAGATATTATTTTAGATGTTTTATACATATAAAAGTGATTTAACTGAAAGGATTATCTCCTATAATTTTTTCTTACATTTTTGTTGATAAAGCATTTTTTGCTTGATAAACTACAGTGATTTTTTTATTGTGTTCTTTTAATACTGAGCACTGATAAAATTAAAATATTCTGGGTCACACTGTATCTTTTACTTTTCAAATTCTAAGCCTGGTAACAATTAGAAATATTCTAAAGTACATATAACATATCCAACCACTGTGTGAGAATTTGCCAACACTTTTAAGCAATTCATCTGTTGAGCTGATTTAGTAGTAGCCAATAAAATAACTGTTGTGAAGTAACAGTACAAAACGCTGAGTGAAATCTACAAAGCTTTTCATGTAAAATATTGAACTCTAATAATAAGAATCTTTTTTGTGCTCTCAGAATATGCCTACAAGTCAGTGAAAAAAATCAGTAATAAGAGGAAATACATTTCTACATGACACGAAAATTCATGCATGTTCTATAATACACATTTTATAATTGTAACAAAGAAAAATGTTGAAAATGTCCAATACTCAAGAACATCAATGGTGACAGAATTAAAAAAAAAAAAAGATGCATTAGCTCATGTCTAAGTAACAAACTTTCCACATTCTCAAACTCTTCGGTGGCACAATTAGCAAAGGATGAAAATATAATAATTAGAAGCTGCGTGTGCCTTATGGTAAAGTGTATTTCCTTTCACTTTGTTACCTAATGTGTATTTTTACCACTATTAAATTGAACTATACTCTTATTTCAGGAAAATGAGTCTCTTACATCAAAGGTAAATGATAATTGCATTGTAAATATCTAACGGGAATATAGTATGTAAAATGTTTGGGTGATCTCTGTTCAGCTATAGAGTTACAAATATATGCTTCAGCATTTTAGTTCTGATGAAGCTGGTATAAATCACAAGAGAGTTTTTTGAACATTGGTTGCAGTAAAGAGAGCTCTGTCATGAAGAGGCTGAGCACAGTGCACTGAGATTGCCTACAGTAAAGCTGAGAAAGGGAACAAATCAGCAATATTAAAATATACCATTTTTCTCATCACAATTCTTAAATAAAAATAGTTGAAATTCAGTTTTAAATTTGATACTATTCCATTTACAAGGAGATATTGCTATAAGGTGAATATAATCCTGTATTCACAGGTTTCCATTAAGGGTGAGATTGCATGTCTGCCATTCCTGGATAAACATATAAAGTAACATTCTCCCCACATGCTTATGCAAGCTTTGTTTATAAAATGATGGAATCACAAAATAATTCAATGTTGAATATATTCATACTTGGCACTAATTAGTTAGTAAAGAATGAACTTTAACAATTATTATTTCATATTCAAGAACTACTAATAGCTTATTTTGTAAATTTGATATTAACTGATTTTACAGTAATTTGCATTTGTTTTCTTTGCTTTTTTTTTTCTTTTTTTTAGAGGAGTACAGTTTATTACACTGGTGGAGCCCAAGGCAGAGTCTCCTCTTAGCCAAGGACCCTGACCATTTTTTGTGAAAATCTTATATATGCTAATTGTACGTGCCCAAACCCACCTCCCCAAAATTGCCTGAAACTAGTCTTTTTTTTTTTTTTAATATAACTAGCTAGCACTATTTCTGAATAGACTTGCAAGAGGATGGGATTTTAATTAAGCACTTGATATTGTTTTCTCTACTCCTGTTATGTAAGTATTAACACATATTTTAAACTGTTTGTTATAAGAACTAAATTACTATCTGACATATTCTTAGATTAATGATAGATTGGTTGCTCAGTGGTAAAGAATCTGCCTGACAATTCAGGAGATGTGGGTTTGATCCCTGGTCCAGGAAGATCCCCTGGAGAAGGAAATGCAACCCATTCCAGTATTCTTGTCTGGAGTACCCCACTGACAGAGAAGCCTGGTGGGCTACAGTCTGTGGGGCTGCAGAGATGGACTGTATGATCGAACAACAATAATTAGTTTATTATTAATGAATATCATGAATAAAATCCTGCTCTTAAATAATAGCCCCCAAATGCTCACTTTAAATATTGTTACATAAAGGTGTGGTAGCTGTCAGTTATATCCTGGAAGATGAAGCTCTCATGTGGTATTTGCTTATGCAGTTACACAAATGTTAAACAGACATACTAGCTATTTTCAGTTCTTTTCATCTGGGCTGATTTGCATGAAGCGTGCTACTTGGAGAAGTGCCAATTTCTGAAATTCAGCTGCTAAGGCTGGCTTAAAAACTGTAATACTAGGATATGCTCACAAAATGTTTTAGTTTGAAAACTGCATAATTTTTGGTAATTCTGTTGGTCATAGACTTAAGAATGTAATGCAAAGAATGCTTTACATATTTATTTAAATATTAAACTTTGAGTTTATATGAACTCCAGTGATCATCGGATAAAAAGGAATATCTGCCAACATGCACAAATAATAACCATGATATATCTATCAAACGGTATTGGAAATATAGCTATAGATTAATATTTAGGTAAATAAAGGTGCATATGTTGTTTTTCTTTGCAGCCAAAGATGGAAAGGCTCTATACAGTCAGCAAAAACAAGACCAGGGCTGACTGTGGCTCAGAACATGAATTCCTTATCGCCAAATTCAGACTTAAATTGAAGAAAGAAGGGAAAACCACTAGACCATTCAGGTGTGATTTAAATCAAATTCCTCATGATTGATGATACAGTGGAAGTGAGAAATAGGTTTAAGGGCCTAGATATGATAGAGTGCCGGATGAACTATGGATGGAGGTTCACTACACTGTACAGGAGATGGGTATCAAGATCATACCCATGGAAAAGAAATGCAAAAAAGCAAAATGGCTGTCTGGGGAAGCCTTACAAATAGCTGTGAAANGAGTGGAAACAGTGGGTGAGTTTATTTTTCTGGGCTCCAAAATCACTGCAGATGGTGATTGCAGCCATGAAATTAAAAGACGCTTACTCCATGGAAGAAAGTTATGACCAACCTAGATAGCATATTCAAAATCAGAGACATTACTTTGACAACAAAGGCTGGGCGTGCTGCAATTCATGGGGTCGCAGAGCTGGACACAACTGAGTGACTGAACCAAACTGAAGTGAATTATATTGTTTTTCAATATTTCATTCTGAATGTTTAGTGCAGAAATTTGGAAAATAAAATATTAGATTCCTCAAAATATCTGCATAGAAGTAGATTTCCTTATATTGATATGTATAGAAATTTATTTTTTCTATAGACTTGATCCTTGAATGATAGGTGGACTCATTATAAAGCACAACAGCCTTCCTTAACTATGGCAACTTATTGGAAATTTTTAATATATTTTTCATTCATGAATGACTGAATCCATGAATGTAGAACCCATGGAGAAATAAATATAGTAAACAATTTATTTAGAAGTCTAAATATGTCTCTTTTATATTATATATAAATCATATTATATCAATAGAAATATAAGAATTCTTATTCTACCATTGACAGTGTTAAAAAAAAATAGTAACGAAGAATTAAAAGTATAAAAGTAAAGAGTACTCTGTGAAGGTCATACAGTACAACTGGCCTTATATAATTGATTATGTTTATGTTTTTAGGCTGACTATTCCCAATGTAATTACATGCTACCCACTTGACCATCAAAAAAGCCAAATAAATTGACTAGATCAGCAAAAGGTTGAACTGGTGTCATCTGGAGTTCAAATATTGGCTTTTTGTCATCATTCAGACTTAGAGGCAGTCAAATTCTGATAATACCCACTTTGGTTATACAATTTTCCTCAAGGTCTTGTTCTGTGTGAAAGGAAACACATTTCTCCTAGTGTGATTGTACACCCCCAAAAGCATGTATTTGAATCCCATGTTCTAAATCTGATGTATCCTAAATTTAGTTTGGACACATTAAAAATGTGTTTAAAAATAGAACTTAGTAATAAGTGTGTGTTTAAGCATGGATTATTTTGATAAGTAATCAACAGCTTCTTTTGAGGCATACTTGTCAATTGAGAAATTTCCAGAACTCCCAGTTTCAAGTCTCTGTTTTTTCCTCTCTTCCTTCCATTCTCTCCTTTTCAGTAAAGAAACATACTCTGTGATAGAGCTGGCAGAATCCTTTCACATAATGTGAATTTCTTACTGCAAATGTAACAACTTATTGAATGATCCTAGATTTATATCTCCAGAAAAAAACTTACCCCGAATTACACATAATCACTCTGCAATACAGAGGGTGGAGATAAAAGTAAGAAAAGTTGAGGAAAGGTAGAAAGATATCATGTGAGCTCTCACAATATGTTTTACTGAGGGATAATCAGTTCCCAGGTAGCTCAGTGGGAAAGAATCCACCTGCAATGCAGGATATGTGATTTAGGTTTGATTCCTGGATTAGGAAGATCCCCCAGCAGAGGAAAGGGCAACACATTCCAATATTCCTCCCTGGGAAATCCCATGGACAGAGGAACCTGGTGGGTTACAGTCCATGGGGTCACAAAGTGTCAGAGACAATTTAGCAATAAAAAACAATAATAACATGCTATATATGATATATAATGTTGTATTTTATTATATTTAGCATACTGATATCCTTTTATTATTTCATAATCTCTATATTCTATATTTTCTTGATTATCATATTTCAAAATATAAAGAAAGTTCATTATAAAACATAACTTGCTTTTGAAATGTGGAAAAGCCCAGCAATCTGCTTATTCCATGGACATCTTACTTTGCATTTACATTATACCCCTTTCTGATACCTCCACATCATTGGAAATAGGAATTTCAATTAAAGAAGACTTTGTAAAAGAAATTTCACCTTCTGCTAAAGACTTTAACAGAGTAAACTTTAACTTTTTCTGTTAATAAGTGCATAAATACTTGCCTTTGAAAAAAATAACACTGACTAAATTAACATAATATTAAAACAAAACAGTTTTAACTAATGCTACTTTAAAATGATCTCACAAAGTGAGACTTATAAGAAACTAAAAATAAGGTAGTCATATTTCTGAGTGAGACAGTTATGACTATACTGGTGAAACATACCAGTTTTCCCAGCATAACACTGGGTGGAGAAGGGTCTGAATGACAAGGTTTACCCTTATTACAATATTAAACTTAAAAGGAAAGCCTTAAAAATACCAAAATCAGGCTTCAGATCTGCTTTGGGACATGAAGTAAACTAGGGGCACAGAAAATGACAGACTCTTCCTTATTAGTCTGACAAGGCGGTGGGCCTAACTGATATTCTTGGCATTGTCATCCTGAAATAAAGTTGTCAGAAAGTAGAATTATCTGCCAAATTTTATTATGCTGGCAAGCTTTATTTCTACTTTCTCAGCTCTCATTTGCTTTTAAAAGTTAGGGTAAGGAAAAGTCTCATAAAATTTAATGGCTCCTACTTTAAGACTTCCTCTTTTTGCCTTCATTCCTTTTCACTTTATCTTCCTTCCTCTCTTTCATTTGTTTTTTCTTTCTGGAACTCAGTGTTATATCAGTATGCACTATCCATCTGTCTCTCTTCTCTTTTAAGCTATTGTTTACCATTAAGTTATTTTTAATATCATCAGTTAATACAATCAACAAAATTCATTATTAGTTTCTATTAGGTAACTTGAAAATTAAACTGTTAATTGTTAATAAAATATTTGAGAATAAGTTTCAGTGAGTATCCACAGATGGCACCAGTGAGAATGGAACTGGACCTCATCAAAACAAATCAGTTTAGTAAATTCATTAGAATCTGTAAAGTATGTACATAAATCAGTGGTTTAGAATTCTTTTCTCAGTTTCCTGAAAGTATCTTGATAGATCATTGTTGTTAAATTGCTAAGTCGTGTCCGACTCTTTGCAACCCCCTGGACTGCAGCACGTGAGGCTTCCCTGTCCTTCACTGTTTCCCTGAATTTGCTCAAATTCATGTCCATTGAATCGGTGATGCCATCCAACCATCTCATCCTCTCTTGTCCCTTTCTCCCTCACTCCTTCAATCTTTCCCAGCATCTCGGTTTAAGAATTAATTTACAATTATTTTCATCAAATGACTATGCATTTGTCAAATGCCAACTCTATATCAGAACTTTGAATGCAGTTATACTAACTTACTTTGAAAAAAATTGAAATTTGGGGGAAACACTGACAAAAATAAAAAAAAAATAATAGTTCAGAATATGAATCTAGATTCCTGAAACTTACCAATAGTGGAGCCATGAATATTGAAAATAGGTAGGAGGATAACAGGAGTAGGAAATAGCAACTGACTTCTGTATTCTTGCCTGGAAAATTCCATGGACAGAGAAGCCTGGTGGGCTACAGTCCATGGGGTCACAAAGAGTCAGACAACACTGAGCACACAACAGCAATTGCAACAGGGAGACTGCAAGAGACCTCAATAACACGGTGAATCTTATAAACTGAAGAGCAGGAAAGCAATTATCCATGAATGAAATTTGAAAAATTCTAGACAACAGTAAAAAATATTAACATGATATGATTTTAAATTTTATATAATTGAAAAAAAAAACCTAGGCTATATATGCAGAAAAGCCCTAACAATATTCATCTGAAACCTTATAAGTTCAAGTGTTGTAAAGAAAAAGTTATGATACACAGACAATTACGTGATAGGTGAATTCCATGTAATTGCTTGCAATACTGAGAGATGACATTTAGAATATTATAAGTATCCTTAGCCAGATGAGTCATTCCTATGCCTGTAAATTGCTGATAGAAACTGTGATAACACTAAGAAAGCTAATAAAAAAATAGAAAAAAAAAGTAAATTGGAAAATAAGCCAAGGAACTTGGAAGCAACCAAAATACCCTTTGATAAGTGAATAGATAAATAAACCATGGTCTAGCTATGTAATGGACTGTTACACAGCAATAAAATGAGTTGAGATAGCAAGTGAGAGGAAGACATGGAGGGACACTGCATGCATTCTATTAAGTGAAAGACATCAATCTGAAAAATCACATTATTATGATTCTAACTATATGAGAATATAGAAAAAACAATGGCATTATAAAATCAAAAAGATCAATTATTTCCAGCA
>SJYV01046368.1:97775-130182 GCA_006410875.1 Neotragus pygmaeus | reverse complement strand
TTGGAAGGAATGGTGCTAAAGCTGAAACTTCAATACTTTGGCCACCTCATGTGAAGAGTTGACTCATTGGAAAAGACTCTGATGCTGGGAGGGATTGGGGGCAGGAGGAGAAGGGGACGACAGAGAATGAGATGGCTGAATAGCATTACTGACTCTATGGACATGAGTTTGAGTGAACTCTAGGAGTTAGTGATGGACAGGGAGGCTTGGCATGCTGCAATTCATGGGGTCACAAAGAGTCGGACACGACCGAGTGCCTGAACTGAACTGACTGATAGTGTGGTTCAGGACTATTGACTATTGACTCTTAACGGGAAGGATGCTGATCCATTCTTAAGCACTGCTGAGCGGTAGATAAATCATTGTCCCAGCACTGATTGTTGGAGACCTGTGCTCATATTATGCCTCTGCCTCAGGCAGGTACCTTCATCTTTTTCTCAAGAATCAGAGAAAACTTGTGAGGAAAAGCTGAGAGAAACTTTGTGACCCAAGGTCCTGCATCAGTAAACTTAGAGGCAATTTGGCTGAGGGCTGGTCACAGGAAAAGAGAACAGTGGACAGTCCTGTTCATCATACAGAAAGTGAATGTTCCAGCAAGTCATCAATCCACAGACATTTTAAGAGACTTTCCAGTAAGTGGAGACATACAGTTGAAACATTCCCTGGAAGCTCAGAAAAATTATTGTACTTTTTGTACCCATAATGTTGTTAAATAATTACTATGTACCAGGTCTCGACATCAGCCTTTAATTTTTTACCTTACTAATTCTCCTAACAGCCTTGTAAGTTAACAATTATCATATCAACTCAGCTGAGAAACTGAGTCTTGGAAAGTTCAAGTCACTTTCCCAGAGTCATACAGTTGGGGATAGAAGTGGTAAAGCTAAATTCTAACCCAGGTCTGCTTATTCCCAAGCCAGTCTTCTTACCTCTATACCATATAAACTCAGAACCTAGGATAGAATAGTAATTGAAAAGAGCTGGCACAAAGTTACATGTGTCTAATATGAGCCTACCTATTTAAAAACATAAACACATGATTAAAAAGTAAAAGGGAATATATGAAAGCATTAATAGACCATCCATCTAGGTTGATGAGACTATCATAAATATGCTAATATTAGCTAAAATCTAAGTGCTTACTATATGCCAGACACATTGCTATGGTTATTATATCATTAATTCATTATCTTATTAAATCCTCATGACAACCACTTGAGGCAGATATGATTATTTTTCTCATTTTACAGAAAAGAAAATGGTAAGTGACTCACCCAAAGTCACATGGCTTGTGAGTTCTGGGCTCAAACTCAATCTCCTAAGACGTTTCTCTTAACAATATACTGGCACCTGTCACTAATAGTGGACATATATTTTTTAATCAAACCAAAAAAAANAAAAAAAAAAAAAAAAGGAGAAGAGGTGGCAAGAATACACAGAAGAACTGTAAAAAAATTTTTTTTCTCTACACTAAAAAAAAAAAAAATAACAGAAGAGTGTCTATGTACCATGCACAATGTTAATTACTGAAGAAAAAGTAACAATAAGATAGACACACTTAATACTTTCATAATACTTAAGAGGTTAGACACACTAACCATTTCCTTTGAATCCAAACTGTCCATTTTGATTATGTACAAAAGGATTTGGTGACAGAAATTTTATTCTGGGTCAGGAAAAGTCCTAAAGCTTCTTCCAGACTCTCTTAGAACATTTGCTATCACTTCCTTATGGGACACTCTACTTGGAACCCCAGCTACAATGCACTGAGAAGTTCAAGACACAAGGAAAGGCCACATTCATCCAGGGCTCTATTTGAAAGTTCCAACTGAGCATGTTAGGTTTGGAACCATTTGGTCCAAATGCCAGACATGTGAATGAGGAAGCCTCCAGGAGATCTCAGTACAACTTTGATCCTTCCAAGCTGAGGTTCTAGACACTGTGATATAGTAACAAACTCCTCTTGTAATCTAACTCTTGACCCATAGAGAACAAAAAAAGGTGATTATTTTAAAAACATAAAGCCAGAAGAAACATAAGCTACAAATGCAAGTAAAAAAAGTAAAATAATCCAGAAATAAAAAAAAATTAAAACAACTAGATCAATAAAATAGTGTTTAGTAAGATTTTATTTTGTATGTAAGAAGAGTTATCAACTGGGCTCATTAAGATCCAAAACTGATGTTAAGCTCAGAGGAATGACATTACATGATGACATAAAAAAATGAAAATTAGGACATTTTTAACCTTCACTATGATAGGTTATTATAAAGGAGGTTTCAAGATGGTATCAGTCAGTCAGTTCAGTCACTCAGTCACGTCCGACTCTTTGCAACCCCACGAATCGCAGCACGCCAGGCCCCCCTGTCCATCACCAACTCCTGGAGTTCACTCAGACTCATGTCCATTCAGTCAGTGATGCCATCCAGCCATCTCATCCTCTGTCATCCCCTTCTCCCATGAAATCAGAACATTCTTTAGCACCATATACAAAAATAAACAAAATGGATTAAAGATCTATATGTAAGACCTGATACTCTAAAACTCCTAGAGAAAAACATAGGCAGAACATTTTGACATACATCATAGCAACATTTTTCTTTTGATTCATCCTCTAAAACAAAGGAAGCAAGAGCAAAAATAAACAAATAGGACCTAATTAAACATAAAAGCTTTTTCACAGCAAAGGAAACCATCAACAAAATGAAAAGACAACCTACTGAATGGGAGAAGATGTTTTCAAATGACAAGACTGATATAGATTTAATATCCAAAATATATAAACAGCTTATACAACTCAATATCAAAAAAAAAATCAACTAAAAATAGGAAGAAGAACTGAGTAGACATTTTTCCCAAGAGGAAATGCAGATGGCTGACAGGCACTTGAAAAGATGCTCAACATCACTAATGATCAGGAAAATGCAACTCAGAATCACAAGGAGGTATCACCTCACACCTGTTAAAATGGCTATCATCAAAAAGAATACAAATAATGATAATTGACCTTCAACAGTTATTAGTAGTAATTACCAAAATGCATTTGCAAAGTAAAAAAAAAATTGAGTCCTGTATTTATCAGTGTTTACTTTATTACATTATACCTTTCTTTAGTTTTAAAACATTTAATATTAAAAATAAGAGCAGAATTTGTTATGCCATGCCACTGATTTTGACAGGACATCTTTACATTTAGGATACCTCAGTGAAATTAAATACAATTCTGTTGTAACAGCAGACAATCACAGACTATCTGTAGGTTTTTTTCCTAGAAAAATTCAAAACCAAATAGCAAGGAAGCAGCATCTAAAATCTTCTTAGAAAAAAATGTAGCTTAAATATATGTGATCATAGCACACTTTCTTAGCACAAAGACCATTCTTAAACATGAAAGATTTAAAAACTAAAACACCTATGTATCTTTTATACACAATGCATTTTTAAGATTTTCACCCTAGAACCATGACCATGTTTATTGTTTCTGAGGTTTCTATTTGAAGACTACACCAGATTTACAACTTATTTTATGAAAGGCCTATTTATGTCATGTACTTTATTAAGCATCCTTTACAAATTTTATTGAATTATCTTAATAGGTGTAGCAGGTACTATAATTGCCCACATCTTATACCAGGATTGTATTTGGAGGCTATAGTGAAGAAGTTATCAGGATCACTACCTGGAAAATCCCATGGACAGAGGAGCCTGATGGGCTATAGTCTATGGGGTTGCTCAGAGTCGGACATAACTAAGCTCCCATGCATGTGCACATCAGGATCACAAAGCTTGTAAGAGGAGGAACCAAGACTTGAACATAGGAATGGTGGTTTTAAATTCTATGTACTCTACTACCATGCTGTCTCTCTCATGGATTACGATAATAGCTTTATATTGTTGCAAAATCACAAATCTTAATTAAGCTAAAGCAATAGAGTATCTATTTAATTTTCCTTTAAAACAACTATGTTAAAAAAAAAAAAAAAAAAAACCTGCCTGATTGTCTGGGGACAAAAATCCTCTACTTTTGTTCAAGAACCTCTTACAGTAATTAATCAGATTTTCAATGATAAAATCTATTCTTACTTCAATTCAACACAGCCTTTCTACAATTTAATCTGTTAACTCTAACTCCCTCTCTAGTGACAGATATCGGGAAACTGGTGTCATCTTTATAAAAATACTTTACAGAAGTGAAAAATATAATTTGAAATTTCATCAACTCAAGAGAAGGAATGAAAGAAGCCATAGTCGTAACTGGAAAGAATTAAGCTGATTTAAGCTCAATATACAGAGAAGGTGATGGCACCCCACTCCAGTACTCTTGCCTGGAAAATCCCATAGACGGAGGAGCCTGGTAGGCTGCAGTCCACAGGGTCGCAAAGTCAGACACGACTGAGCGCCTCACTTTCACTTTTCACTTTCATACTTTTGAGAAGGAAATGGCAGCCCACTCCAGTGTTCTTGCCTGGAGAATCCCAGGGATGGGGGAGCCTGGTGGGCTGCTGTCTACGGGGTCACACAGAGTCGGACACGACTGAAGTGACTTAGCAGCAGCAGCAAGCTCAATATAAGGGGGCTTCTTTGGTGTCTCAGAGGTTAAAGTGTCTGCCTCCAATGCCAGAGACCTGGGTTCGATCCCTGGGTCCAATTCCTGGGTTGGGAAGATCCCCTTGAGAAGGAAATGGTAACCCACTCCAGTATTCTTGCCTGGAGAATCCCATGAACGGAGAAGGTAGGCTACAGTCCATGGGACTGCAAAGAGTCGGACACAACTGGGTGACTTCACTTCACTTCAAGCTCAATATAATAGCTCAGTGACCTTTCAAACACTTTTCTCAAGTGAATATGAAGACAATTAAAAAAAAATCAGTTCATGCCTAGTATATGATAGCCATCCCCATACCATGGAATTTTAGAGAATATATTTGAGTCATATTTGGACAGATATTTAGACCAATAAAGTATCACCCATGAAACAGATTATTTTCAAGAATGGTAAAAACTACTGGAGACCATCTTGCTCCAGTGTTTAGGACATCCAAATGCCACTTTTCACCAAAATAAATCATGACTAGTGGAGACAAAGTTTTAAGAAAAAAAAACCACAAAGAGTTTAAAATTAAGAAATATGGATAATGGTTGCCAACGCTTGTGTGAAAGTAGCTGGGTTCTTTTAAGTTGGATTATTTCCTAAGATTATGTGAAAAAATACCATAGGAGAATATGATATAAGGAGAATCTTGTGCTGGACTGAGCATAAAGAAAGTGATTATTAAAGAACACTTGGAATCTTGTATCCTTTTATATCTGTAATAAGCATGCAGCACATAAGTACACAGTGCAAAGAACCTCTTTATTTTGTTTTAAAATTCTGTGCTTATTTTTTCTTTATCACAGAGGTGCTGGGAGGATCTCTGAACAAAGCCAAAGATCATGACCATGCAAGGAAGCAGGAGATTAAAACTGCCCACAGTCAGTCATAATGAAGTAAGCTCTGTAGAAAAATAAAAATCAACACTTATTTGAACACTAGACTTAAAAAGCACAAGGTCAACCTTACAGGCGATAATAAGGCTTGATGTACAGTTTTCCAAGTGTACTCAGCTCTACTGCCTTCATCCATTTGAATGAAAAAAAACCTTTTCCTTCTGGTTTCTGTGACCTCCCCTGACCCACATTCTGTGAATCCAACTTTTACTCATCCCTTACAACATGGCCTAAGGCTCGTTATTCTACTTAAAACAATTTTCTTATAAATAATTGCACATTTATTTTTCATGTGAATTTTAGGATCTCAATATCACACTGTAGTGCAATAGAAATTAGCCTAATATATAAATATTCAATTAAATGAATGATATAGCCAGAAGTCCTGAATATAACCTTTCCTGTCTATTAGTAACTTCACATACCATTATTATACACTTCCTGTTCTCAAGAAGGTTGACATACCCAAATTAATGCAGTATTTCCCATGCTTTGCAGATGACAGGTGTGTCTGTGTCTGTGTGCAAATGAGCTACCTATGCTAACCTGTTATTTATGTTTAGGAGAAAAGACTAAGCATAATATGATGGCAGAAAACAACCACCACAAATAAGATTATTTACCTTCACTTTCAAAGGGAGGTTTAAAACAGAAAATCTTACTTGAAGAGAAGAAAATTTTCTCACTAATTGTAGTATGTGCTTTGTTCTCAGTCCTGTCTTGCTTCTTGTGGCCCCACAGACTGTAGCCTGCCAGGCTCCTGTGTCCAGGGAATTTTCCAGGCAAAAATATCAATGCGGGTTGATAAGTCCTACTCCAGAAGAATTTCTCGACTTGCGGATCAAACCCATATCTCTTATGTCTCCTGCACTGGTGGGCAGATTCTTTACTATTAGTGCCACCTGGGAAGCCTTAATTGTAACAAGATATAAAAATATAAGAAATTCTCTGCATGTTATGTCACTGGACATTATGGTAGGACAACAGAGCATGTGATTATATACATTTAAAGAACCTAGTACATGCTATGCATAAGGCATCCTTAGAGTAAAATTTTCTAACGGGAGTTCAACACCAACAAATTAATCTTTGTAAATACGTATATGCTTCAAACTTTTCAAGAAGCATAATTTTTCAATTTCAGATTAACAGAAAATATGTGAATTGTACCTGGTCAAAGAAAATGTCTTTTCACAGAAAAATGACAGTTTCAAATCACAGATTTACAGGATAAATGGATACAATTCTGAAAGCCTTTTACAAAAAAAGAATAAAAAGAATGATGTACAATGCAAGGTTTGTATAAATATATACTGAGAAAGCATAGTGATGCTGCACATGTGTGTGGTGTGTATATATTCTCTGTTTTGTTATTTGTAATATATACATATATATTCATATAGTGGATGACTGTATATATATATGTATAGGCATATATGTGTATATATTAAGGATATTGTATATACTGTTATATAAAATGTGTGTATACATATGTGTGTGTATATGTACTGTATGTATATACTCTCTGTGTATATGCAGAAAGAGAGAGAACAAATGATAAATGGACCAAAATCCAAAATAAACAAACCTGTGTATGAATATAGTAGGCATGTAACTTGCCTATCCAGTATTCTTGCCTGGAGAATCCTGATGGACAGAAGAGCTTGGCAGGCTACAGTCCGTGGGGTTGTAAAGGGTCATACAAGACTGAGCAACTAATCACAGAACCTGCAACTTGCCTATAGGTATGCATGCAAAGTCGCTTCAGTGGTGTACGACTGTTTGCGACCCTATGGACTATAGCCCTCCAGGTTCCTTTGTAAGATTCTTCTGCCAAGTGTATTGGGATGGATTGCCATGCCCTCTTCCAGGGAATCATCCCAACCCAGGGAATGAATCTGTGATTACTGCATTGTAGGTGGATTCTTTAGCAGACTATAGGTATAGACAATAAGTAATAATAATGATGCTTAAAATAATAATAAAAGGGCTAAAACAGGAATAAGCATAGAAGCACTGAAGATTAAGAAGGAAGTAAAAGGCTTATATGAGGAATTGACGTGAAACCTCAAGCTTGCAATATTGGATCAGTTCAGTTCAGTCACTCAGTCACGTCTGACTCTGCAATCCCATGAATAACAGCACGCCTTGACTCTCTGTCCATCACCAACTCCCGGAGTTCACGCAGACTGACGTTCATCGAGTCAGTGATGCCATCCAGCCATCTCATCCTCTGTCGTCCCCTTCTCCTCCTGCCCCCAATCCCTCCCAGCATGGGACCTGATGCCATGATATTCATTTTCTGAATGTTGAGCTTTAAGCCAGCTTTTTCACTCTCCTCTTTCACTTTCATCAAGAGGCTTTTTAGTTCCTCTTCACTTTCTGCCGTAAGGGTGGTGTCATCTGCATATCTGAGGTTATTGAGATTTCTCCCAGCAATCTTGACTCCAGTTTGTGCTTCTTCCAGTCCAGCGTTTTTCATGATGTACTGTGCATATAAATTAAATAAGCAGGGTGACAATATACAGCCTTGACTTATTCCTTTTCCTATTTGGAACCAGTCTGTGGTTCCTTGTCCAGTTCTAACTGTTACTTCCTGACCTGCATACAGGCTTCTCAAGAGGCAGGTCAGGTGGTCTGGTATGCCCATCTCTTTCAAACTTCTCCACAGTTTATTGTGATCCACACAGTCAAAGGATTTGGCATAGTCAATAAAGCAGAAATAGATGTTTTTCTGGAACTCTCTTGCTTTTCCTGTGATCCAGTGGATGTTGGCAATCTGAACTCTGGTTCCTCTGCCTTTTCTAAAACCAGCTTGAACATCTGAAGTTCACATTTCACATACTGCTGAAGCCTGGCTTGGAGAATTTTGAGCATTACTTTACTAGCATGTGAGATGAATGCAATTGTGTGGTAAATTGAGCATTCTTTGTCATTGCCTTTCTTTGGGATTGGAATGAAAACTGACCTTTTCCAGTCCTATGGCCACTGCTGAGTTTTCCAAATTTGCTGGCATATTGAGTGCAGCACTTTCACAGCGTCATCTTTCAGGATTTGAAATAGCTCAAATGGAATTCCATCACCTCCATTAGCTTTGTTTGTAGTGATGCTTTGTAAGGCCCACTTGACTTCACATTCCAGGATATCTGGCTCTAGGTGAGTGATCATACCATGGTGATTATCTTGGTTGTGAAGACCTTTTTTGTACAGTTCTTCTGTGTATTCTTGCCACCTCTTCTTGGAAGGAAAAATGGTCAGCAGTTGGGTCTTGTTGGTCCATTTAATCTACTTCAAGGAATCTGATTTTATTTGCTGGGGCTAACTGGACTTTTAACACAGAATTTTCCTGGAAACTCTATTAGTTAAATATTTTGAGGTAATTAAAAATAGATAGGTCTGGATCATCAAGAACACTTAATAGATTGCTGCTCTAATTTAAGATAGAAATATGTCATACTTCCCTGGTAGCTCAGCTGTTGAAGAATCTGCCTACAGTGCAAGAGACCCCGGGTGGATCCCTGTGTTGGGAAGATCCCCTGGAGAAGAGAAAGGCGACCCAATTCAGTAGTCTTGCCTGGAGAAGTCCATGTACTGTATAGTCTGAGGGATCACAAAGAGCTTGACACAAGTGATTTTCACATTCATTTCATATCACACTTTGAACTAGGATACTATTATACTGACACCTAGAATGACGATAACAGGATGGATTCAAAAATAGACTTAGAAGTTGAGCCAACTGACCTTCAACATAGAATTCACGAGAAGGAGTATGAATCAGAGATATGGCAATTGTGTTAGCATTCCCCACACTCCATAAGCTACAATCGGTTAGAAACAAAGACCCATATAAAGGCTATTTTTGAGTGGCAGCACACACATGTACCTAACATCATTCTGGAAAACTCTATCTAAAAATGAAAAAAATCTATGAAATAACAGTAAGTTTCATTTTAATGATATCTTTCCAACAACTAACTTCCAGAGCCAAATATTGCACCACTTGATCCCTACAAAATGTTCTAATTTGGAAATCTGTACATGAAACAGCCCACTTTGATTGATCTCATCTTCCTTCTTTGCCAACTTTCCCACTCAGTTATTTCCACCACCTCTATTCCCATACTTTACAATTCAAGATTTGGAACCTTCTACATTTTGTATACTTATTGGTACCTTATTGTCTTATCTTGATAGCATCTCCTCAATTTAAATACCGATCTCTCACTTATTCTATGGAGCACATTCATTAACTTTTCAGTACATTGATTTTCACATTTTCAAATGTGATCACAATCATACCTCCTTATGAGGTTCATTATAAGTAATAGATAAGTTGAATCAATGACTACTCATGAGTATATGAGTACAGAAAAGAGATCCAACAAATCCATCCTAAAGGAGATCAGATCTGAATATTCATTGGAAGGATTGATGCTGAAGCTGAAACACCAATATTTTGGTCACCTAATGTGAAGAACTGACTTATCTGAAAAGACCCTGATGATGGGAAAGATCTAAGGCAAGAGGATAAAGGGACAACAGAGGATGACATTGTTGGATGGCATCACTGACTCAATGGACATGAGTTTGAATAAACTCTGAAAGTTGGTGACAGACAGGGAGGCCTGTTATGCCAAGAGTCAGACATGACTGAGTGACTGAACTGAACTGAACTGAACTGGTGAGCCCTATGCAGCTGAAAGTCCTGTTTACAAACCATCTGTGATTTAAAACACTCCTGGTTTGACACTCTGAAAAAGTATGAATTTAACTGAATTATAATTAATCCATATTCTTCAGTATATTACAAGTTCTTTGCTGAAGTAATAATAAACGTTTATCTCTGTCCTCATTGGGCCTTGTCTTTTTCTGGCCACACAGGCAGTCTATAGCTGTTTATTGAATGAATATATTGTCGATTTATAGCTAAGCCCATCCTCCATGGGCTAATTTTTATCCAGCTGACTTGTCCCAAGTCATTGCTGCATATATTATAATATCTAAGCCATTTAAGAATGTCTGGCATCCCAGTGTGTCTCAGGATTAAACTTAATGATGTCAAGAGAACTTCCACAGCGGCTTATGTATAAGTGTCAGTCTCCTTCATTAGACTGTAAATCCCCATATTGAAGAAACTGTATTTTATTCACTTCTGTATGCTTCAATGCACCTTAGTAGAGTACCTTGAATTTAATAAGCAGTCAATACATATTGAGTTACATTGAATTATTTGCTCCTTCAAAATCCAGCTCAGACATCACTTCTTAGGCAAACCTTCTGTGAGTTTTCCATGCAGAACTGATTATTCACTGAGTTATAGTAAGGATTGACTGATGGAGAAGTGGTCTTTTGAATATGAAAAGTTTCTACCTACACACAGAAATGAACATATGACCATACTGATGAAACTATAGTTTCCTTTCCATGGAAACTTGATACATTGTTTACTACAGAACAAGCATTTGACCCAAGTCAGGGGTCTTAAAGACCACAAGAAGATAGAAAAAAAAAAAAATCAGTCAAGACATTCAAAGAGAGAAAGCCTTCATGTCCCTAATTTTTATACTTCTTACAATCATGTTTTTATTTATGTACATTGTCCAGGAAAAATTAAATTTTGTCAAATTAAGCTTTTGAAACTTACAACCAACAGAATATAGACCAATATAACTTTCTAATTGATAACTTTTGTCTTTTTTTTCTTTCTTTTCTTCTCTTTCATTTTTCTTCCTCTCTCATCCTTTTCCTACCTAGAGTGTTTCTTCTTTCTTAAAATGTTTAAAAAATACAATCAATCTCTATTTATTATACCTCAAAATCATTTTCTAAATTGACCTACTTATGTCTATGTTCAATGGTCTCTGAATTATACAGCTAGATAGATATGCAGATAAGCAAATAACAGATGCTATTTTTATGTATTACCCTTTTCCAAAATCTTTTATTAGCTTTTTATTTTGTTCAGAATGAAATCAGAGCCTTTTATTGTGAATTATCTAGCTCTACACAATACAAGATGAGAATCCTGGCTAAATTTATAACCTCATCTACTTCCCCTTACCCTTTGTTTAAAAAGTGATTCAGTCATCTGTCTTACCTTGTTCCTTAATCACAGGGCACTCATCTCTGCTATAGATCTTGGCACTAACTATTTTTACTGTTTGATATGCATTTATGGCTCATCTATGCTCTCATTTATATTAAATCTCACTTTCTTAGCGATCCCCTCNAGTGATTCAGTCACCTGTCTTACCTTGTTCCTTAATCACAGGGCACTCATTTCTGCTATAGATCTTGGCACTAACTATTTTTACTGTTTGATATGCATTTATGGCTCATCTATGCTCTCATTTATATTAAATCTCACTTTCTTAGCGATCCCCTCCTTGAATTCCCAACATAAAGGATTTTTTTCATCTCTCTTGATAGCATTACATGTTTTCATTTTTGTTACAGTTCTCAGTATTACCTGTTATTCGTTTATTTATTTGATTATTACCTGTCTCTTTTATACTTCATGGGGCAGGAAACTGGTCACTTCTGTAAGCAAAGCATATAAAGGGTTCATGGCAGGTCCTCAGTGAATATATAGAGAGTGGAGTTTTCAAAGTGGGATAAAGCAAAGCCAAAAGTGTAAAATTTGTATAAGAATATACGTCTTGTAATTACCATGTTGAAACTGCAATACATTTTTTTAATTTTCAAAAGAAAAGTGTTTTTTGTATAGCCATCATTCTTTTAGATTTGCCTGCCTTTCTAGAATTGTTCCTAAAGCTAATATATTCCTTATACTCCAACTTTATTCCATCGCTGTATTCTTTATATATGAATTAATATAACATCTGAACATACTTGCATGGGTGTAATGATTTTCCATGGAGAATGGGGGGGTGGTGAAAGTGAAGTGTTAGTTGCTCACTTGTGTCTAACTCTTTTCAACACGATGGACTGTAGCCTGAAATTTCTAGGCAAGGATACTGGAGCCAGTAGCCATTCCCTTCTCCAAGGGATCTTCTTTACTGTCTGAGCCACCAGGTAAGCCCATTCTGACGGTGTCTTTGTAATAAATTAACATCTTTGAAGACTTGTTCAAAAAGTGATCAAGACTACAGACTTGAGATTCTGAGACTTACTCAAGCCCACACAATCTACAAGTGGAATAGTCCTAGGATTAAGTTCTGATTAAGTCCTAATAAATATTCCTATTTCTGTTTTTTTTTTTTTTTTGTTTGTTTGTTTTTTTGCCTCAATGCATCAAAGGCATGTACTCTGCAATTACTCAGAGTGGTCCTGTAGGATTACTCCATGTAACTGGGTACAGAAAGTATTCCTCATGGCTGCATTCCCTTCCCTGTACCAACTGCCAGCTCACCTGCCAATGTATATGGACCTTTCCAAATAAACTATGTCTTAGCTTCTCCTTCTGTTTTTATGGAGAAGATCCCAAGTAAAGCTACAGAAATAACTCAGCACAAAAAGCTTTTACAACAATCCACCATCTCCCCTCCACCCAAAACAGATATCCTGCTTAACCACAGAAGTGACTACTACTATTAATTCTAAGACTTTGGGCAAATCATCTGACTGCACTGAGCAGTTACCTAACCTGTAAATCAAAGCTATTAATGTTTAAAACTTCAGTGTTTTAAATATTTTGAAGAAAAATAAGTGTATAAAAACTAAGAAAAGTCACTTAAATCACTATTATGTGTTTCATAAAACTTACAAAATGGGAAGAAATCTAAGTGCAAAAGCAAGTGACAGTATGATTACTAGAAAGATGAGAATATATTTCCTATTGGTACATTAAAGGTGCATTTGCTTATCAGCACCTGTTGCTGATTTTCTCTCTTTGCCTCACTCATTTTAGTTTTGTCACCAAATGCTGCATAATATCAGCAAGGATACCAGTGCATGAAGGAAAGCAACACATTCAGAATTGTCCAAAAAAAGACTGGAAAGCAGGATAGAAAGATCTCTCCAGGAACATGTGTGTTTTCACCTTGAATTTTAGAAAATCACCTCATTTAACAAATGCTTATTCAGCATCTACAACATTTGAAAATGTATGCTAAGCCTTGGGGAGAGAAAAAAATCAATACATGGAGACAACTTCTGGGTAAACTAGTGGGTGCTTGTTTATATTACTTACAACTTAAATTATAACTAATTCTGTTATTCATCATTTCCTTGTTGATGTCACATTATTTAGAGCATGATTCTTGCTATAAACGAACTCTTTGATCTGAAAGCATAATTATATATTTTCAATGGTCTATGGATATATGTATATATATAGAGAGAGAGAGAGAAAGAGAGAGAGAGATGAAGACTATAAATAATAAAAAACAAAAATTAAACACTGAATATGACTCAAACGATCTCATCTTTTCTTTATGACTGATTAATAATCTAATCACTAGAACTACGTTTGCTTCTCCCTACAAATTTATTCATAAATTTAATATGCATGAAGAGTTGCTGATTTTATCAGCTAAAAGATCACAACTAACTAAAATGATCTCATAATGACAACAGTATGTAAACAATTAGTTGAAAATTTCTGGATTTTTTTTTCCCTCCCTCTTGAAAATGAATGCTTATCATTCACAATTCCAGAACATAACTAATTTACTAGGATAAAACTTGCACTGGAAATGAGTTTTGTATAGTTTGACTTCACATATCCTTTCAAACATCTTTTTCTAATTAAAAAAAAATTATATGTAATATAATCAAGTGACAAGAATGCCAAGGATCAGTCAGTTAAATGCAACATGTAAAAATCAGAATACAAGAACTAAGTATGACTGTGTTTGTAGAAAACGACTTAGTCATTTATCTTTTACTTGGAATTATCAGAAGTCTTTGCAAAATACAGAAACAAAATCGGGGCTGCATGCAAATTAGAATTGGAATTAAGTGGACTAAATATACATAAAAAGATTTTCTATTAAAATGAAAATAAGATACCACCCAAAGAGTGGTAAATATATTATTATTGTTCCTTAAATAAAAAGCTAAATGATTAGAACAATATGCACTACATAATTATATCTACAGAAAGTAATTATGATAGGACCATGTAAATTGTCATGCTTAAAGGTCAACAGAAGGTAAATATTAGCAAATTCATATGCTTTCAACTAAACACCAGCAAATGTTTGGTGAAGGGTAAATTGGTGAAAAATTGACTAATGGGATCTATCCAGGAATATCCAGATTGAGTTCATTGCAGCACTGTTTATAATAGCCAGGACATGAAAACAACCTAGATGTCCATCAGCAGATGAATGGATAAGCAAGCTGTGGTACATATACACAATGGAGTATTATTCAGCCATTAAAAAGAATACATCTGAATCAGTTCTAATGAGATGGATGAAACTGGAGCCTATTATACAGAGCGAAGTAAGCCAGAAAGAAAAACACCAATACAGTATACTGACACATATATATGGAATTTAGAAAAATAGTAATGATGTCCCTGTATGTGAGACAACAAAAGAAAAACAGACATATAGAATGGACTTTTGGCTTCTGAGGGAGAGGGAGAGGGTGGGATGTTTTGGGAGAATGGCATTGAAGCATGTATACTATCGTGTAAGAAACGAGGTGCCAGTCTATGTTCCATGCAGGATGCAGGATGCTTGGGGCTGGTGTACAGGGATGATCCAGAGAGACCTTGTGGGATGGGAGGTGGGAGGGGGATTCAGGATTGGGAGCTCGTGTACACCTGTGGTGGATTCATGTCAATGTATGGGAAAGCCAATAGAGTATTGTAAAGTAAAATACAGTAAAAAAAAAAAAGAAAAGAAAAGAAAAGAAAAATCCACTAGATACAGCAGAAAGTTTTATTTTTAAGGAACTGTGGAGCAATATATTGTTTTAAGTGATATACAAAACTAAAACTAATAGCCAAATACTAGGGAGATACTAAAGTACAGAATCTGAATTATTTGAAAATTTTCTTCTGTATGTCATTGAATGAAAATTTCCAATGAAATCAGGTCAGAGTTTTAAACAGAGCTTAAGCAGTAGCATTAATGAAAAAACCAAAAACATTTCAAAGGCTTACCATGATTGAGCATTTTCTTTGCTCACTTTTGTAAATACAAAACAACTTCCATCTTTAGCTCCAATACCTTCAACACACAACTTCTAAAATCATCCTGTGCATCAGTCAAGGTGACAGAAAGAGAATGAGTATGAAATTGTGCTAAGCCAAGGAGTCACACCCATCTAACTCTTACTCCACCGAGTACAACTCAACACATGACTATACTGAATTTTGAGGGAACCTAGGAAACACAGTTTAATGTATGTATAGGGAGAAAAGAAAAGTGCTTTTGATAACTAGTAATCACTAATACCGTATTCCCTACTAGAATGTAGTTAGTAAAAATCATACACAATTTACACTAGATTCTCAGCTGCCTACTGTGAGGACTCTAGGCTTAACAGATTGGTAAGCTTTTCACTAGGCTTTGTGTGTGTGTGTGTGTGTGTGTGTGTGTGTTTTAAGGGGGGAAGCAGGAGACATTTAACAATACTTTACNCCGAGTACAACTCAACATATGACTATACTGAATTTTGAGGGAACCTAGGAAACACAGTTTAATGTATGTATAGGTAGAAAAGAGAAGTGCTTTTGATAACTAGTAATCACTAATACCGTATTCCCTACTAGAATGTAGTTAGTAATAATCATACACAATTTACACTAGATTCTCAGCTGTCTACTGTGAGGACTCTAGGCTTAACAGATTGGTAAGCTTTTCATTAGGCTTTGTGTGTGTGTGTGTGTGTGTGTGTGTGTGTGTGTGTGTGTTTTAAGGGGGGAAGCAGGAGACATTTAACAATACTTTACATACAGTAAAATTCACCATTTTTATTGCTCATTTCTATGAGTTGTGATAAACATATGCATCCATATATCTACCAACATTAGATATATACATAAACCTGAATCACCTCAAAATAATTCCCTGTGCTCCTCTCCAGCAAATTTTTTTATCCCTGATTCCTGTTTTTTTGTCTCTACAGTTTCACTTTTGCAGGCAATTCATAGAAATAAAATCATGTGATGCACAGTATTTTGTGTTTATCATTTTATTGAATATTGATTTATTTATGCATCTGAGAGTGATACTTATATTGTATATGTCAATAGTTCACTCTGTGTATTAATATTTAATTGCATGAATCACAGTCTCATTTCCCATGTATCAGTTGAAGGGATTGGGAATCAGATAAAGGTATTTTAAAAACCCACACATAGTTCTTGCTAGAACTTGGGTAACCAGTAAGACTCCTGGTTAATATGGTAAGTACATGTTCATCTCCACAAGCAACTGCCGAAAGGTTTTCCAACATAATTAGTAGCCTTTGCAGGTAATTATTTCAATTAAAAAAAAAACTTTCATATATATTATTTCTATTTAAAGTAGGGTATTCTTAAACCAACTTGGTAAAATATACAAATCATACAATTCTCCCAAAAATCACCATTTAAAGTTTTTATTGTATTTTCTGATCTTCTAATTTAACTTTCTTTTAAAACATATAAGTTCATTTGGCTTTGATTTCAAAAGTATGCAATACACATATAAGAAGAAAAAAATATATTTTCTAGGCTGCTTGAAAAATTTTTGACAGTTCAATTCTGATTAAGTGCATATAAAATGAGGGTCACAAAGGTAAATCAACACTCATTTAAAAAATCAGTTACAGGACACATGTTACCATGTCAACGGAGACATTTAACAAACATTTTAGAAACAAAAAAGGTATTCACAGTAGCACATTATCCCAGCAGGCAAATTCACTAGGGTTGTTAATGGTGTCTCACTAATTGAGGAATAAAGAGCTTCTGTCACATTTATAGCTTATTCTTATGAGTTATAATAAGAGGAAAAAAAATCAAACATGTATATGGAAATGATGGGGAGTGGAGATAAAAGTCCTTTGCATAGTTTTAGGACCCTTTTTTTTCTTCGTTTCACCCTCCCTTCCTTCCTTTCAACTAAGTTATGAAAACTGGTAAAATTTCATGACAAATTACCTATCGCTGCTTTAGCCAACTTGTCCCTTTGGCTTTTCCTTACAGCTGCCAATCATAACCCTGCCTCAAAGCCTTTGTGACAAAAATCCCTTTAGTCTGGTTTCTTCCCCAGACAGCAACTTGACCTGCATTATCACTTAAGTCCAGGGCTTTGCTCAAATGTTATCTTGTCAATACAACAGAGTGTCCTTAAAAAATTCAGTGATCTATTTACACCGTATTTTACTTCTCAACACTTGCCCCAGCAAGCGTGACTGAATGAGTTTAATTTATTAAGTGTCTTATGCACCTTGCTTTCACACATCATTGAAAATTTTAAGAATTTGCAAATTCATTTACTTGCAATGCAATGAACTACCATTCAAGTTCATGAGTTAAACATTTCCCTTTTGTTTATTCTCTTTAAAATCATTGTTTGAATCAAAAGATAAATTAAGTATATAATTTCATATACATAATTCCTTGTTGTCATTGCTCAGTTGCTCAGCCATATCTGACTCTTTGCAAACCCATGAAATGCAGCATGGTAGGCTTCCCTGTACTTCACCATCTAGTGGAACTTGCTCAAACTCATGGCCATTGAGTTGCTAATGCCATCCAAGTATCTCACCCTCTGTCATCCCCTTCTCCTCCTGCCTTCAGTCTTTCCCAGCATCAAGATCTTTTTCAAAACGTCAGTTCTTCTCATCAGGTAGACAAAGATTTTGGAACTATCATCAGTCCTTCTATAATATGCAGGGTTTATTTCCTTTAGGATTGACTGGTATGATCTCCTTGAAGTCCAACACTACAATTCACATGCTGATGAAATGATTAAGTTTGCAAAGTGGGGATGACTATTATGTATGCAGGGAGTGCAGACATCCTATGGTTCACAATAAGTGATTTGTATGTGATTATGTTGTCTCTGAATCTCTGCTGAATGAGATTAGTATACAATTTGAACCAAAAAAAAATACACAATAAATGATAAAAAATATTGTGACCTTCTTATGCTTGCTATAATATAATTTCTCTTCTTATACAATATCATTAAACATGTTTTTAAAAATATTTTTTTTTAATCAATTCTTTGGCACTCAGCCTTCTTTATGGTCCAACTCGCACACCCTTACCTGACTACTGGAAAAACCATAGCTTTGGCTATACGGGCCTTTGTTGGAAAAATAATATATCTGCTTTTTATTATGCTATCTGGGTCTGTCATAGCTTTTCTTCCGTGGAGCAAGCATATTTAATTTCATGGCTGCAGTCGCCATCTGCAGTGATTTTGGAGCATGAGAAAATAAAGTCTGTCACTGTTTCCATTGTTTCCCCATCTATTTGCCATTAAGTGGTGGGACCAGATGCCATGATCTTAGTCTTTTGAATGTTNGATCAAACCAGTCAATCCTAAAGGAGATCAACCCACAACAGTCTTTGGAAGGATATATGATGGAGATGAAGCTCCACTACTTTGGCACCTGATGTGAAGAACTGACTCATTGGAAAAGACCCTTATGCAGGGAAAGAGTGAATGCAAAAGGAAAACTGGGTAGCAGAGGATGAGATGGTTAGATAGTATCATTGACATGAGTTTGATAAACTCTAGATCATGAAGGACTGGGAAGCCTGGTGTGCTAGAGTCCATGGGGTCGCAAAGAGTTGGACATGACTAAACAACCGAACAACAAGGGACATAAGAAGTCACTGTCTATTTACTACTTTTTTTTTTCCTGATCATAAGTGATAATTTTCTGAGTTTTTGTCATGTCCAGTATTTTTTTTGGTTGGAAACTAGACATTGTAAATTACATGTCAATGACACTGTGACTTTTTTTTTCCTTCCCTAGGGACTGCTAGATTATTACAATGTTCAGAAGATGATGTCTCTTCTCCGCGAATTTAAACTCTCTTTAGATTTCTCTTTGTGAGGATTTCTCCCACAACTTTTCAGACTACCAGTAAATTTGGACAGACTTCAAGATATGTGGACTGTATTTCTGCAGTTCTTTTGTTTCTAGGTCTTCCCTATATTTCTCCCCTATATATATCAAGAATCAAAAAACAGCTATATGACATAATCCAGAAGGTTTCCAACTGCTGAGTTGTGTATAGATTTCTATCTACTTTTTCGCCAGATTCCTTGTGGCCTCCCATAATGCAGTGTTTAATAATCATCCAGGGATAAGAATCAATAAGAATAGAGTTTATGTTTAGATTTTAAATCTTAAACTATCTGGCTCTCTCGATGCTAAGAGGTTTCTTTTAAATTTCCAGTGACTCAGCTGCTCTAAACTGTGTTATTCATCCCTTGAGCTTATAAAATTATGTTTTTTCAATCTGAGGGGAGTTCTGGGAAGACTCTAAACATAACTCACAGTTCTCACCTGATACACTTCAACGTTTCCATGGTAAATTATTTTAAAGTTTTGCCCTCCATTTACTCATTTTCCGAACCTTCCAAATATAAGCATATATATATATATGGTAAATTTTACATGTCTTGTGCAGGCTTTCCCAGCAGCTCAGCAGGTAAGGAATCCACCTGCAACGCAGGAGACGTGTGTTCCATTTCTTACACTCTTTATGCCCTATAACCAAATAATCTCTACCAACGTTTACNCACTTCAACGTTTCCATGGTAAATTACTTTAAAGTTTTGCCCTCCATTTACTCATTTTCCGAACCTTCCAAATATAAGCTATATATATATATATATATATGTATATATATGGTACATTTTACATGTCTTGTGCAGGCTTTCCCAGCAGCTCAGCAGGTAAGGAATCCACCTGCAATGCAGGAGACGTGTGTTCCATTTCTTACACTCTTTATGCCCTATAACCAAATAATCTCTACCAACGTTTACAAATATGCTTGATGGGATTGATGACTTGATTTTAAAATGAGATCAAGTCTTTTAAGACTAACAAAATTATCATTACACCACTGCCAGGCAGATTTTGCAACTGATTTTTCAGATGTTTAACTTCTTTACAAAAGGCAGCATTCAATGAAAAGGTTACAGAGTTCATACATCCCCAGGAACTTAATCTGCTGAGTATCCCCACAGGCATTCATTCAGTCAATTGCTCTCAGTCAAGAGTCACAATGAGTGGACTTCCCACTAGCACCCAGATGCCATGATTATATTTATCTTCTTCACATCTAACCACACAGAATACTTTTTCCTTTTCTACTGTTAATTCAAAACTTTTAAAGCTGTGGCATACCAAATGCTTTGGAGAACGGAGAGATGTTAATAGTCCTAAAGCTATTAATATATTTCGTGAACTTCTAGTGTTTATTCAACTTAATGTGGTTACATGAGTCACTTTGTCTTATCAGCACATAATATCACATATTTCAAAAATAATAATTTTCCTACATTCAATCAACTAAACATCAACTTAGAAAGTGAAATAAAGATAAAACAAACTAATGTCTCTATATTCCAGGACAGGAATTTTACATTAATAAAGGAGATATGATAGTTAATGTAACAGATAATAGACAAGTAAGAACTTTAGTCAGTTCTAGATTAATGGCATTTCTGGTATTTGTAGTCACACATCTTAACAAAAAGTGGAGAAAACTTCATTTAAAAATAAGGAAATAGATATCTTTTTTGTTACTATCCCAAATAGACAAACTTTTTCCAATTACTGTATTTCAAACTCAAAAAGAGATGGAATAAAGCAGTTGGCTGATGTCCTTGGGGCTTAAGGTCTTTATTTAAAATGAAAATCAATAAACTACTGCTCATCTCCTTTCAATTTTAATCTCTTTCATTTTTATTCCTTTAGTTCATAAAACAGCATGGAACTTCAAACCCACATTGTGGTAAATATTAAAAGAGAATGTTTTTAAAAAGCTGTTTGCTTTCAACATTTTATACACATGATTTTTGCTTTACATAAAGTTCACTGAGTTTCATATCATTAAGTCTAGAATAACAACACCTACAATAATTATTTTTACTTAACTAATAACCCATAATTTTGAACAAACAGTCATACATTAGAAAGTAAGCACTTTATGACTATGTACACACTGTATATGGAATTTAAAGAAGATAAGTTTTGCTGTTACAATCAGATCCGGTAAAGTAACTGTTTACCATCAGCACCAGACAGATGACTTCCACCCATTTCTATGTTTCAAAATTTAGTATATTTAAAGTTAAATTTTAATCCACAACCTTATATACAAGAGATCCTGAGGAATCTATTTTACAATTCTATGAGAGCCATTATTCCATATTTTACATAGATCAAATTAAACATGTAATTTTCTGCAACTGGGAAACTGGTACTCTCATTACTTAATGGTCTTTTATCTTGAACAATTTAGATCATTAACAGAAATATCCTCCAGTCTCCTGTGTGGAAAAGAGAATTTGTTTCCTTATTTTTCAAAGGTACATCATTCCCATTTTTATCATGGCACATTGCCACTCTTATTCTCAGAGGCTTCAGATATTCCAGGAGACATAAGTCTGTTTGGCTTAGTAGAGGAGCTTTTCCTCACTCATGTGCAAGATTTAAGTCAGAAAATAAAGGTCAACTTTGATGCTCTTTCAAATTTTCTTTTCCACTGTCACAATTTCCTTATCTACATTTTCTGTGTAGCATCATGACTTCAGCTCCCGAAACATGACTTTATTCTATGCAAACCAGTTTGCACACACACACACAACACGTTTAGAGTCATCATCTCATTGTTATTTGCTCTTTTCCCTCATTTTTCATGGTCATCTAGTACAATTTGAGGGCACAGACACCTCTAATATTCATCAAATATAGAACAAATGTTTTATTTTCTATCATGTTTCATTGTTTAAGGATGATCTGAATGAAGAAAGAGCAATGAAAAATATCTGTTTTGCCACCCTGAACTCAGGTATCTTCAAATTTTTTCTGTATAAAATGGTCACTCTTCAAAACTGGTGAGTGAATCTGTAACACAGACATGGATTATAAATTGGAAGTAATCCATACACACATGTTAAATCAGTTGGGTTGTCTTAGTGCTAATCAGAGCTATAACAAAAGAAGGGAACTTATTTGGAAAAACTTTAACAGTAGAATTTTTAATAAGATATTATTTAATTATATTTTTGATATATGTCTAAACTGTCAGGTGTGCTTTAATATTTAACATGAACATTTAAATGTATTTAATCATTAGAGCTGAGATTTATTTTTTTAATATGCAGGTACATACAATATATGATAAATATACATATAATTGCCATAAGCTTTAAATTTTTATTATATTTTGTGATATGGTAAATGGGAATTTACAAAAAGTAATATTACTTTATAATGAAATAAGAATTTAATACTCTAGTGAACAAAATAGGTACAATTAGGCATTTAAATTTCTTAATACCATTATACTGCATGTGAACTTTAGCATCAGCAGTTTCATATTTAAAATTTCATTTTGAGTTGTCCTCACTAGAGATATTAATATCTATTAAATGAATATGTATTAGTTTTATTTTTTCCAGCTTACTATGAGATAATATTGGGAGCAACTTCCATAAAATCTCTGCATAAAATCTAATTTCCTGGTTCATAAACTAATAAGTACATTTCCCCACACTTTCTCTCACAATTTGCTAACAATTCTTTACATTGATTTAAAAAAAAAGCAAGCCAAAGAGTTAAATGACATTTGAGTTAACTGATGAAGCTATAATATATATATATATATATATTTTTTTTTTTTTTTCTTTTGGACTGTATTCCCCCTTTGTGGCAAAGATTACTTCTCTTAGGATGATTAGGCTCTTGGAACTATTTAGAGATAAATAGTCATTATGTAAAAGCACACAGTATACATATTTAATTTCCAAAAGAAAATCTCAGAAGTATGTCTTAGCTTTTTCATGATATTTTTGAAATATTTGATTCACTAATTTTAATGTCATTTAATTTGAATAATTCTAAATTTTATTACATATGCTCTAATTACTTCATTAAAAGTTATATTTTTAACTATGTAGGGGCTATAATAGAGCTCAAAAATGCTCATATTAATATATATCATATATGCTAATATAGAAAAGAGGCAGATAATATAAATATCCTTGAGCTAATGAAACCACTCACGGTGTTTAAATCAGCATTCTTTTTCTAAGTTGCCTTTAAGGATTTCATCTAAAAATAGAATTTGCAATTGAATTTGAAATTCGGAGTTTGTTGTTTTGCAAGTAGTCCATTTACCCCTTCCTAAAACTTTAATCATAGGGTTTAACTCTTAAAGAATTTTGGATTACAAGTATCAAACTCATTTGCAAATCATTTCATTGCTTTATTGTTCCCTTTCATTTAATTAGATTCCCTTGAGTTTAATTAGGTTGAAAGCATGTAAAGATTTCTTGATTAGGGAGGCTTGTGTTGGAGTTCTGGTGGGTAGAGCTGAATTTCTTCTCTCTGGAGTGCTGTGAAGTGTCCAGTAATGGGTTATGAGACATCAATGGTTTTTGGAGTAGTTTTGAGCTGCCTGTATATTGAAGTTCAGNACACTGCTCTGTTGTGCTTAGTCGCTCAGCCATGTCCAATTCTGCAACCCCATGTACTGTAGCCCACCACGCTCCTCTGTCCATGGGATTCTCCTGGCAAGAATACAGGAGTGGGTTGCCATGCCCTCCTCCAGGAGATCTTCCTGACCCAGGGTCTGTGGAGTCCATTGATATTACACAATAAGTTGTTCACAATTTATTGATTGACAATATATTATTTATTATTTGACTCTGTACATCAGAGTAACTGAAAGCAAATCTCAAATTCTCTTTGCCTCCAAGAGCTTATTCTAAAATTGAATAAATTAATTTCTGCCCTTCTCTGTATGTGATGATGCATATGAAATATTTTATTTTATTTTTAATGCTATAAAAATAATAGTTGTGGTAGAATCACTTATTGAGAAGAATGAGAATGTGCAAAAAGTAAAGTTTTGCAAATGACCATTTAAACTTTAAAGAATTTCAAATTGCAACCATATTTTTGAAAGAACTTTTTCCTAAACTTCATAATCCCTCTTTATAATATTTCTGTCACAAATCCTCTAAATCTGGCCAATTTGAAAACAAGTGATTTCATCTTTTAATTTGACAGAGACTTCTAAAGTGGAAAGAAAAAGGGAATGTTGCAAAATAATTGCATACACACATATTTAACACATACTTTTAAAAAAGGTAGAATTTAAATATTTATTTCCAGATACAAAAAGCATATTTAAAAATGAGTCCATAAATTTGAGTTGTGATTATGTAGCAATCTTCTAATGATCATGGTATAGTATTTTTTTTCTTTAACCGGATTTACTGTGCAAAGAATACTTACATGTAAATTACAATATTCTGAGTTGTTCCCAGTACCAATACTATAATACTAGCTATTGTGTTGTAATATTATTCTCTGTACATCAGACACTATTGCCCCCTCAGGAAGTTTTTTGTTTGCTTGTTTGTTTTTTATTTTACTTTACAATACTGTATTGGCTTTGCCATACAGCAACATGAATCTGCCACAGCTGGTCCCAATCCTGAAAACCCTTCCCACCTCCCTCCCCATACCAGATGTATAGAACAGTCTTTTGGACTCTGTGGGATAGGAAGTTGTTTTTTTTATTATTATTATTATTTTTGCAAAGAGACATTTTCCTTGCTTGATTTATTTTTTACTCAAATATATTCCTTAAGCATTCTTTATGTCAGGTCTAAAGCAACCAGTCATTTTTGTTCTCTAAATTTTAGATCTGCAATTCTAATGCATAGATCTCAAAATATTAATAATTTTCAGAATTAATCTTAAAATATGTATTCATATATTATATGTGTATGTGTTATGCACATGTATATAGAATATTGTGGATTATATACAGTAATTATTGTATTGTCAAGAATTCAGAAATAAGAGAAGTAAAATCAGGAAATCACCAAAGTTAATTATGCATAGTAAAGTTTATCATGCATATACCAAAACATCAGCTTGACAACTGGGAGCACTCTACCAATGCATGGCATGAGGTTCTGGGATAAATTGTTATAAGGTAGTTTATATAGGAAGAAGACAGTGACTATTTACTCTTCACAGTGATTGTTTATGATATTAGAATTTTCAGAAAGTGAAAGAGGAGAGTGAAAAAGTTGGCTTAAAGCTCAACATTCAGAAAACGAAGATCATTGAATCTGGTCCCATCACTTCATGGCAAATAGATGGGGAAACAGTGGAAACAGTGTTAGACTTTAGTTTTAGGGCTTCAAAATCACTGCAGATGGTGACTGCAGCCATGAAATTAAAAGACACTTACTCCTTGGAAGAAAAGTTATGACCAACCTAGATAGTATATTGAAAAGAAGAGACATTACTTTGCCAACAAAGGTCTGTCTAGTCAAGGCTATGGTTTTTCCAGTGATGCTGAAGCTGAAACTCCAGTACTTCGGCCACCTTATGCGAAGAGTTGACTCATTGAAAAAGACCCCGATGCTGGGAGGGATTGGGGGCAAGAGGAGAAGGGGACGACAGAGGATCAGATGGCTGGATGGCATCACTGACTCAATGGACTTGAGTTTGAGTGAACTTTGGGAGTTGATGATGGACAGGGAGGCCTGGCGTGCTGCAATTCATGGGGTCGCAAAGAGTCAGACACAACTGAGCAACTGAACTGAACTGAACTGAGTGATCTAAAGAGTAGTTTATAGGCCAACATTTTTTAAACAAGTTTTTAAAAAGTTCCATTTTAGTCACATGGATAAAGTTATCAGATATTTATTAGTTTAAAAGATTATTTACAGTTTGGTAGCAGAGGCATTTTGATTTTTTTTTAACTTTCTAAGTAGAGTGAGAAAGATAATGAGAGAATATTATTACATTGTTAGAAAGCATTAACATATAAATTATTAATATGATTTTAGAAATTTTAATGGGATAGAGGATTTCAACTGAAGAAAGATCTCTTTCTGATTCTTTATCTACTGTCTGATTTTTATCCCCTTATAATATATACTCAAAAGTTTAATTTTCTTGGTGACTCTCATAATGGACTATCTAGGTTGCAGTAGATTACACCCATCTAATCAAGGCAGATTACTATTTTTGTGACCCTGAATAGTTTATTTGACTGTCTGTAACTATTTCTCTTGAACTGGAAAATTATCTAAGTAGAACCTCAGTGCCAAACAGATGCTACCTTGGCTTGAATTGTTTTGGGTAAATTATAAAATAGTAATTAATAACTAAGAGCCAGTGCCCAGAAATTATACAGGCTTATCCATTACGTCTGTACATAAACAAAATCAATTTTCATTAAACATATTCATTCCAAACAGCATCACTATCAAAGCTTTCCCAATGCCTGAGTAGGCAGTATGCCTTATTTTCCAAATCAAGCATACCATTTTTCATTATTTGTTTTGATTATCTTCAATATGGTCTTTCCTAATTATGTTGAGAACAGGTGCATTTGTGTTGCTAAAGAAACCAAAATAACAGTCTGAATATAAACCTTTTATATGCCATGTGGTGCAGTTATTTCATAGAGATACACAGTGGAAAACATTCTACTGATAGAGCCCTTAATGTCACCATAGGCCAAACTGGGAGTAAAAAGGGGGCAGAAAATCTTAAATTATGGTTTTTAGTAGGATTTTTTGGTTGAATCAATAGATGGTAATATTTGTAGATATACTAGAATTTTTATAATAAAACTATTGATTAGGATTTTTTCTTACTCCTCATTTTTGCTTTCTCAAGAAAAAAATATTTTTAACAGTAATACTGTAATTTCAGAATTTACTTAAATTTGTTTGGATATACTGCATTATTAATTGAATTTTCTCACTTTAAAAAATAGGATTTGTATTCAATCAAACTGGTAAATTTAGATTTTGTGACTTTAATAATTGGATTCAGGATTTTTTAAATTATTGATTTGAATGAAAGTAGTCATTCATCTATCAGATGTTCATTATTATTATTAATATCATATAATCATTATAGCAGCTATATAAAATTCTATAATTATTTTTTCAACTTAAAAAGGAGGAAATCAAAGCTTGCCAAAGCAAAGTAATTTGTCCAAGGTCTGTCTCTTATACACATCTCTGAGGTTTGATTTGGGACCCAAGATGTGGTCNATAATCATTATAGCAGCTATATAAAATTCTATAATTATTTTTTCATCTTAAAAAGGAGGAAATCAAAGCTTGCCAAAGCAAAGTAATTTGTCCAAGGTCAAACACTTAGAAAATTATTTTCAAGAAGTTCAAGTCTTTTTCGAACAGTAGAGTCTACATTCTACACATACATGTGCTTCAGAGCTATATAATATTACATATCACTAAATATTGTATATCATACAGCAAGTAAAGATTCCTGGAGCAGATGTTAATGTTTTTGTAAATGTTATTTTTAATCTCTTAATATGAGGCCAGTTATAATTTATTTTACACTGAAAATGCTCAATGTTAAACTTATGCTATAAACTGTAGTAATTATTGTATGTTTGTGTGGCTCAGTCGTGTCTGACTCTTTGCGACCCTGTGGACTGTAGCCCACTAGGCTCCTCTCTCCATGGGATTCTCCAGGCAAGAATACTGGAGTGGATTTCCATTTCCTTCTCCAGGGGATCTTGCCCACACAGGGATCGAATCTGGGTCTCCTGCATTGCAGGCAGACGCTTTATCTTCTGAGCCAATTAGTTAGGATAATTATAAAACATATTCAAGTCTTAATTATGTAGTATATGTGAAGACAAGTACTATCAAATAACAGAAAAAAATGAGCACATGAAACCCCATTTCCCTGCTTGTTTCAGTTCTCTGTCCTTCATATAAATAATGTGCCATTTCAGTAAACCAATTAATTTATATTTTATAGTTTATTTCTTTTTTTTTGGTCAAAGTTGGAATTGTAGTAACTATTACGCTGTAAAAGCATGTTTATTTAGTCAATGAAGTAAGTCTGTATGCTATTAACGTACCCTAGTCAGCTCAAGTGAATGATTTAGACAACTTATTAAAAAAAAATAAAGGTATAGCCATTGTTTACTTATCTTTGTGAAGTAGTCAAAGTAGGACAAGGGCAATTAAGAGCCTGAATCACTCAGAAGCCCAAATAAAATTCTTCATCTAAAAAATTAATATAATGTAGCTATTTGGCTTCAATTTATTAGCTTAATAATTTTTAAGTTGAATACATTTTGTTTGTAATCACATAGAATCAATTAGCTTTAGCCCATAATTTATATAATATTAAAATTAAACAGTCTTAATAAATTTCTAAAACTTTTGAATTAATGATGATGGATTTTATTGGAANATAATTTTTAAGTTGAATACATTTTGTTTGTAATCACATAGAATCAATTAGCTTTAGCCCATAATTTATATAATATTAAAATTAAACAGTCTTAATAAATTTCTAAAACTTTTGAATTAATGATGATGGATTTTATTGGAATGTAAAGATTTACAAATTAACACTTTTAAAAAATTTACATTTTTGAAGTTTAGGAATTAGATTTTCAGCAGTCAGCACAGTGTGAGGCATTCATCTAAAATCATAATACCATGGTGAAAAATAATTAGGTTTGAGAGATGGGCAATCAAAAGGGAAATGAAACAGTTTTAAGACTAGATGATTAACTATGGAATCATTTGCAAATACGAGTTGAGTAGGCTTTATGACACCTTCAAGAAAAGAACTTCTCTAGGATGATTCTGAATAAGAATATACAGAAGCATAGAAAATGTAAACAGAGAAGTTGAAGTTTGATCCATACCATTTAAAGAAGAAATCAGCTGTTATTTGAGAAAGAACTTCTGGTAGATTCACATTATAGTGAAACTGGTAGAGAATAAATGGGAATCTGTGGGTCATTAAAAATCGCTCTCCCCTAAGCACTTGTTTCTATGTTTAAATAATCTTTTATTCCTTTATTAATTCAACAATTATTAACTAAACACACACTCTACTTAAGTTTTGCTGCTAAGCACTGGAATAAGTAAGGCAGACTTGATTGCATATTTTATGAAGCTCTTTGTCTGACTGGGAATACAGCCAAAAAACAAATAATGATGCCTGCTTATGAACTAACTAGTGCAATTAAATGTAATATAAAGCTGAGGCATTATATGATCATATCTACATTAATTTAGGAGTTAAGGAAGCATCCTTAAGAAATTGATGACAAGCAAAAATATGAAATATGTATATGGATTGTCAATCAAAGAAAATATATCTCTGGTCATTGAAAGTGCATGTTCAAGATCCAGATTGTCATGAGAGAAGATGTCCATATCGCTGGAATAAAGAATGCTAACAAGTAAAATGAGAGTAAGTCGAGAATTAGGAAGAGACAAATCACTGAAAGATACGTAGGTGGCTAAGTTACAGTTGAAGGTAACAAACAATGAATATTTTTAAAATTTGACTTTTAAAACTAACTTTTTCTGTTATGTGGACATTGAATTACATTGTGCAAAGTTGATTGCAGGAACAGTACTTAATAGAAAATTTCACCACATCTCAATGGAGGGATGTTACCAAGTGGGCATGGTGGATAAAGAAACAATTTTTTCCACTGTGTTAATTATGTGCATTCCAAGCATTTGGAACAGTGTTTGAAACATAGTAAATATTTGTTGAATGAATATTTCAAATATTTGAAAATGAACTAAGGAGTGAATGAATGGTATAGTTTTTTCAGATTGTCAATAGAGGACATGTACACATACACCATTTACATACTAACGTTGTTAAAGATGGATATAGAGATGATAGCAAGTTATTATAAATGTAGCATGATAAAGAGATGACATGCTGATAAATTTGGTATAAAGTAATAATTGATACAGTAGGAGTAATTAGTATCCCATTAGGTCTCTGTTTTTCTGAGATATCCTCTTTCAATTTTTATCTGATGTCTCCTGGAAGAGTTGGAACTATTTATTTTTCTTTTCATTTTTTTGTTAGGTATTTTAAAGTTGTTGAAATTAATTGTTAAAATTAATTATATTTGTCAACATGTCTGGGCCATGGTATCCAGAAATTTGGTCTAACATTTTCTGGATATTTCTGTGAGAGTGTTTTGATGAGATATACATTGAAATCTGTGAATTGTAAGTAATACAAATTATCTTCTATAATGTGAATGGGCCTCAGTCAGTCAACTGAAGGTCTGAAGAGAACAAAGGGCTGATGCTCCCGGTAAGAAGAGATAATGTTCCAGTAGATTACCATTGAACTTGAACAGCAACTCTTTTCTGAGTCTACAGCTTGTAGACCTCCCCCAGCAGATTCTGCACTCAACTAAGACTCTACAGTTAAATGAGCTTATTTTTTAAAGTAAATATTTTTCTGTATTGACTTATAATGGTTCAACTTGCAATTTTTCAACTTTATGATGGTTCGAAAGCAATATGTGTTCATTAGAAACCTTACTTCAAATTTTGAATTTTGATCTTTCCCCAGCTAGCATTATGCTAAAAGTGATGCTGGGCTGCGGCGGCAAGGCACAGCTCCCACTAAACCATGTGATCACTAGGGTAAACAACCAATACACTTCACAATCATCCAGTCCATACATCTATACTAGTTTTCAGTTTTAATACAGTATTTAGTACATAACATGAGATAGTCAACAGTCTGTGATAAAATAGGCTTTGTGTTATAGGACTTTGCCCAATTGTAAGCTAATGTGTTCTGAGTACGTTTAAGGTAGGCCATGCTAAGCCCTGATGTTTAGAACATTAGATGTGTTAAGTACATTTTGAACTCAAGATAGTTTCGAATTGTAGCAGATGTATTGGGCTGTAACCCTATCATAAGTTATAGAAAGTCTATATACATACTTTATTGATGTGTTTCATTGTAAAATACTTGCTAATATACCAAAATAACCTCAGATACTAGAAGCCCTTATCACTTTAAAATGAGGTCATGTTTGTGTATATGTGTATTATTAAAGATACGAAGACAAACAGTGTGTGATATATCAATCCTTCCATGCAGCAGATACTCAAAGAATATTGGAAAGAGAAATGTCAGTCGAAGACAGGATCCTTAACAAAAAAAAAAAAGTTTATTAAGAAAGATATAGAAGATTACACTGACGTTGGTGTTCAAATTCTGCCCCAGCAAAACTACAGGTGGTTTTTATAGTACAGCTGTGCTATTTTTTTTAAATAGTATTTCAATCATATCCAACTCTTTACAACCCCATGGATTATAGTCTGCACAGCACCTATGTCCATGAAATTCTCCAGGCAAGACTACTGGAGTGGTAGATGTCCCCTTCTAGCAATCTATCAACAGGCTGTGAATAACCTGCCATCATTGATCCCCCCACTTGACTCCCTATCATGGTCCCCTTTGGGTGACTTTGTAGGTGAATATATCTAAGGCATTTTATTTTGTATACATCACAATTTAAATCTCTTTCTGTGGAGTGGAAGTCATTGAGCCACGGTTTACTTATGTTGTACTCTGGTGCATTTTGCTCTAGGAAACTCTGCAATAATTCATATTTTCTTGTTTTGCTTTTTTAAAGCTTCAAAGTGCTGGACAGTGCTTTGCAATAACCTCCATAACTCGTCTGTTACACAGAACATCAATCAAAGATTGTACATGTTCACTGCACTTTTCTCTTTACATCTAATCAAACTGTCAGCTATAAATACAAATCAAATGGCAGTAGAAAAATATATGTTTTGGATGATAAACTTTCAGGGAATTGATGAGCCTTAAAATGTAATTTGTTTATTTCTCCTTCTCCTCCTGCTTCTTCACTTTAATATTTTATATTTAATGTTTTCATCTGTTTATCCTTTTCATTTTGAATTGGATTTTTTTTTTT
>SJYV01046368.1:69143-81339 GCA_006410875.1 Neotragus pygmaeus | reverse complement strand
CTTCCAAGGAGTAAATGTCTTTTAATTTCATGGCTGTATCACCATCTGCAGTGATTTTGGAGCCCCAAAAGACAAAATCTTTCACTGTTTCCATTGTTTCCCCATCTATTTGCCATGAAGTGATGGGGCCGGATGCCATGATCTTAGTTTTCTGAATGTTGAGCTTTAGGCCAACTTTTTCACTCTCCTCTTTCACTTTCATCAAGAGGCACTTTAGTTTTTCTTCACTTTCTTCCATAAGGGTGGTGTCATTTGCATATCTGAGGTTATTGATATTTTTCCCGGCAATCTTGATTCCAGCTTCTGCTTCTTGCAGCTCAGCGTTTCTCATGATGTATCCTGCATATAAGTTAAATAAGCAGGGTGACAATATACAGCTTTGACATACTCCTTATCCTATTTGGAACCAGTCTGTTGTTCCACGTCCAGTTCTAACTATTGCTTCTTGACCTGCATATAGGTTTCTCAAGAGGCAGGTCAGGTGGTCTTGTATTCCTATCTCTTTCAGAATTTTCCACAGTTTATTGTGATCCACACAGTCAAAGGCTTTGGCATAGACAATAAAGCAGAAATAGATGTTTTTTATGGAACTCTTTTGCTTTTTTGATGATCCAGTGGGTATTGACAATTTGATCTCTGGTTCCTCTGCTTTTTCTAAAACCAGCTTGGACATCTGGAAGTTCATGGTTCATGTATTGCTGAAACCTGACTTGGAGAATTTTGAGCATTACTTTACTAGCATGTGAGATAAGTGCCATTTTCTTCATAGAAGTTATCTAATTCACCCAACTTTTACTCTTCTGATGACCATTTCTCTATCTGAGGCCACCATCTAACTCATGTATTGAAGCCGCACTCAATTTATTCTCCTGGATGTTTTTTTTTATATTTTCAAATATGTTAGCAGTGTATTTCAAAGATACTTTTAAAAATGGTTTGATCCCCCCTCCCCACATACACACACACTATTTAGATATTTCCATATCTCTCAAATTTATTTATAATAAAATGGAAACTCTTTATCAAGGGACATGAATACCTTACTCCACTGAGCTCCTGACTAGCAACAATCCTCACTTCTTACCCCTTTTTCTTTATAGAAATATCCTTCAAACTATAGGAGATTTCCTTTTCTGTAAGTGTTCCATGTTCTTTCTTTTTCTCTGGGTCTTTATAAACAATGTTTATCTTAGTAAATATTAGTACCTGCCTAATTCCTACTCATTTTTAAAATCTCAGGTTAGAAACTGGTGCATTGTTAATTTCTAAGTGCTGTATCAGAAAATTCAAAAATTTCATTCAGAACCATATAATTATTCTGTTGCACTTTTCACTCTCTGTCAATGGGAACTGTTGTATTTAGGTTGAGTGAACAAACGAATAAGCAAATGATGCTTTACAGACATACCCAGGTATAATTTATACTTTCTTCCTTGCATAATATTGGGAAAAAGAAGTTTAAGCACATATTTAAAAATATGTTCCACTCTTTGTGACCCCATGTAATGCAGCACAATGGGCTTCCTGTCCATCACCAACTGCCGAGGCTTGCTCAAACTCATCTCCATAGAGTTGTTGATACCATCCAACCATCTCATCCTCTGTCATCCTCTTCTCCTCCTGCCCTCATCTTTCCCAGCATCAGGGTCTTTTTCAGTGAGTCAGTTCTTCTCATCAGATGGCCAAAGTATTGGAGTTTCAGCTTCAGCATCAGTCCTTCCAATGAATATTTAGGACTGATTTCCTTTAGGATAGACTGGTTTTATCTCCTTGTAGTCCAAGAAATTCTCAAGAATCTTCTCCAATACCACAATTCAAAAGCATCAATTCTTTGGTGCTCAACTTTCCTTATGGTCCCACTCTCACATCCTTACATGACTACTGGAAAAGCCATAGCTTTGACTAGACAGACTTTTGCTGGTAAAGCAATGTCTCTGCTTTTTAATGTGCTATCTATGTTGGTCATAGCTTTCGTTTCAAGGAGCAAGCATCTTTTAATTTCATGGCTACCGTCACTGTCTGCAGTGATCTGGGAATACAAGAAAATAGTTTCCACTGTTTCCCCATCTTGATGAGAATAACAGCTCAAAAAATGGCTTAAGAAAATTTAGCAGCTGAAACTCCAGTACTTTGGCTACCTCATGCGAAGAGTTGACTCATTGGAGAAGACTCTGATGCTGGGAGGGATTGGGGGCAGGAGGAGAAGGGGACGACAGAGGATGAGATGGCTGGATGGCATCACTGACTCGATGGATACTAGTCTGAGTGAACTCCAGGATTTGGTGATGAATAGGGAGGCCTGTTGTGCTGCTATTCATGGGGTTGCAAAAAGTCGGACAAGACTGAGTGACTGAACTAAACTGAACTGATGAGCTGTTGTTTCACTTTAGAAATTAACAAGATTTCTGAAGATCTATAAATATGGGTCTTCTTAAGTTTCTTCTTGAATGGTGTTCCTTTTCAGTTTTATCAGAACAAGTTCTGATAACATAGCCAAATTCTGATAATCTAGCCAAGTTGACATATAAACTAATCAGCATTGAGGTTATTGTGAAAATTACATATAAAAAGTATACAAAAATCCTTTGAAAATTATAATAATTATAGTGAAGGACAGAGAAACCTAGGGCTTCCTTGGTAGCTCAGGTGGTAAAAAATCCACCTGCAATGCAGGAGACCCAGTTTCGATTGCTGGGTTGGGAAAATTCACTGGAGAAGAGGACAGCTACCACCCATTCCAGTATTCTGACCAAGAGAATTCCGGGGACGGTATAGTGCATGGGGTTGCAAAGGGCTGGATACGACTGAGTGGCTTTCACTTTCACAAAGAAGCCTGGCACACTCCAATTCATGAGGATGCAGTGTCAGACACGAGTTAGTGACTGAACAACAGGTTTTTTGCACCTTTCCTTACAAGGAAGCCATTAAAAATTTTTCTTAAATCAATCATTTTTACAAAGATATTTTTTTAAAAACTGTAACTATTTAAAATAACAGCTGGAGGCAAGGCAAGACTAGAATTTTGATGTTCAGTTACAAGACTTCGTGTGCAAGATTTAGGCCAAGTCATGAAATTTGGACTTGCCAGGTAGAGAGACATTTTTAAATGTAAAGTTAAAGATACAGAAAATACTTGATTAAGAACCACCTTTTAGTAGTTTCAGTAAAGTTTTAGGAAAATTACCTTTATGCATAGATTTTATGGTATTTGCTCCACAATTTTTGTACATAAGTTACCATCTCCCCAAAGGAACTGTGTGTTCAAAAATGCAGGCATCAAGGGCTGCCTTTTTTGTTTTTAAAGACTAAATAGAACTGTGAAGAAAACTATCAGTACATATTTGTTGAATTAAAAATACTGAACTAATTATCCTTCAATTAGGAAATAAATAAAGTAAAAAAAAAAAGAAGAATTAGGGGACATATGTCCCCTAACTCTCTCACACACAATACTTGGCATTGCCTCATATTTATAATGTGAATATTTTAAACTATATTTGAAATACATACAACCTTTATAATGCATCTAATCTGCATCATGTTATGCTACAAGAGAGACTATATAATCAAAAATTACCAAGATTGCAGTTAAATAGGGCACATATATTCATAATATACTTTTTAAGATCTAATTACATTTCTAGAATATACTCTTTCTAGGTTTTTGTTGGGCTCCACAAACTCCGTCTGAGCTTAGCATTAAAATTTCTCTTTAACTGTGTTAACATTATTCCTAATTTATTCTCCAGAGCTGAAGAGGTCCCTTATCACTTGTCTTTTTAGTGTTTAATTGCTTCACAGACTCCCAAATTGAATTCTGTAGCAATTTACTTTGCTCTCCTGGTGAAAGAGTGAGATTTTCAGCATGATTTACACAAAAATGAAAATCTTGACATGAAGAGAACACTATGCTAATAAGTAAAAAAGCAGGGATTCCTGCAATCCTCTATCCTTTTACTTGATTGGAGGCTAATAGTGAATTTGTTAATCTTACAGAATTTTGTCAGTAGATTTTCAGTTTTATCCCAAGGAGTTAATGACTGAAAGTTCCTAGGCCACCCCAATTCAGCATTTCCAAGACTACATTCTCTTACTTGAAACATATTATGAGTGATTAAACATGTATCATGGAGTTCCTCTTTATAATTCTCTGAACCAAACCCTGTTTTCACAGTTTTTTTTTTTCTTTTTCTCAAGATATTTAAACTAACAAATAAACATGCATTGCACTATGTTTTACTTCTGTTTAATAGTGTAACTTCTGAAGTTTGTGGTATCTTTATGTTATCAAATTAATGAATTGACAGAAGTTTCAAAATAAAATGTTATTAATTTTGTATATAATAAAAACCTCTGAATTCTAATTGCAAGGGCTCTCAAGTAATATTTGTTACACTGAGAAGATACTCAATTGAATTTAAACTCATATTTAATTCCTTTATTGTTTCATGGTCTGAATCAGTCCTAAAATTTCACAGAACAAAGACACTCTGAATTGGTTCCTGATTATCATGACTAATTAGAAATGCACTTAATGTTACTAACCTAGAGCTGTATTTGCCAATCAGTTTTCAAGAATAACTTCTAACACTAAAATGAGCTTTCTTTTACCCTCTGGCAAGCAAGACCTGCCATCTACTGGGCAAGAGCCAACTAACTTTAAGTTTGGTTAGAATGAGAGGAGTCTAACTGAATGATATTTTATATAAAACTTTCACATACAAAATACTGGTGCAATTTTAATCAGTAAAGCTCCACATGGAAAGAGAACATTGACTAATTTGTATGTATTGCACAGATACTTTTGTAAATCGACACCTTATCACTGAATCTTTGTCTTTTCTAATTTAGCTCATTGTAACTTAGAATATGGAATTTTATATTTCAGAAAATTTACGATAATGAACTCAATATAAAAAAATATTGACTTGCAATTCTGTTAATTCTCTATACGAGTTAAATGTAAAGCCATAAGAAAAATGTTCTATTGTTTGCACTGTCCTATACTATAATTGATGGCCACATGTGGCTGTTGGGCATTTGGAATGCAGCTAGTCTGACTGGAAGTGAATTTTTAATTTCATTTAATTTTAAGTAAATTAAAATTAAGTAGGCTTATGTAGATTATGACCATTGTATCTGTAGAACAACAGAATTCTGTAGTATTTATTTATATTTATTTATTAATATACTTATAGTATTTATTATTTATATAAAATAACTTTTCATAGTTTCTTTTACAGTGACCTCCAAAATTTGAAATTATCTGCAGCGACTAAGGGCTTGTCAGGTGGTTCAGTGGGTAAAGAATCTGCCTGCAATGCAGAAAAATGGGTTTAACCCATGGGTTAGGAAGATCCTCTGGAGGAGAATATAGCAACCTACTATAGTATGCTTTACTGGAGAATTTCATGGATAGGACAATCACAAAGAGTCCATAGGGTCACAAAGATTCAGATATGAGTGAAAAACTAAGCATGTGTGTAAGGATTAAAGTTACTTATTTCTGTTAAAAAAATGTTAAGGAAAAATAAGTAAAAGTTATGTTAATGTCAGAAACACATCATCATTGGAATTTGTATTGAGATACTAAAAAATATTTCCTGATGTTGTTCTGTGTATTATGTAATGCATAAAATTTACAGTTCAGTTCACTTCAGTTGTTCAGTCATGTCTGACTCTTTCTGACCTGATGCACTGCAGCACACCTGGCTTCCATGTCCATCATCAATTGACAGAGCTTGCTCAAACTCATGTCCATTGAGTCAGTGATGCCATCCAACCATCACATCCTCTGCTGTTCCCTTCTCCTCTTGCCTTAAATCTTTCCCAGCATCTTTCCCAGTCTTTTCCAATGAGTCAGTTCTTTGCATCAGGTGGACAAAGTATTAGCACTTCAAATTCAGTATCAGTCCTTCCAATGAATATTCAGGACTGATTTCTTTTAGAATAGATTGGTTGTATCTCCTTCCTGTCCAAGAGACGATCAATAGTCTTTTCCAACACCACAATTCAAAAGCATCAATTCTTTGGCATTCAGCCTTCTTTATGGTCCCACTCTCACTTCATGGTCCATCCTTCATCTACCAAAGTTTGCTCAAACTCATGTCCATTGAATTGGTGATGCCATCTAAGAACAAAAATAATAATCGACACTATTAAATTCTTCACAATATATTTTTTAAAATAGCAGTAGAGAACCTAATATATTGAAGTCTATAAATGAAAAGTAAATTGCTAAAGAAGTAATTTCAAATATTTATATTAATTCTTGGAAAATTAGAAAGCAGAATTTAAGATATGTATCAAACGTATTGATTCCAAATTGGGAAAGGTATATGACAAGACTGTATATTGTCACCCTGCTTATTTAACTTATATGCAGAGTATATCATGTGAAGTGCTGGGCTGAATGAAGCAGAAACTGGAAACAAGATTGCTGGGACAAATATTAATAACCTCAGATATGCAGATGACACCACCCTTATGGCATAACGTGAAGAGGAACTAAAGGGCCTCTTGATAAAAGTAAAAGAGGATAGTGAAAAAGCTGGCTTAAAGCTCAACATTAAAAAAAAAAAAAAAAGATCATGTCATCCTTGATATATTTGCCAGCACTTCATGGCAAAAGATGGTGAAACAATGGAAACAATTACAGAATTTCTAGGGCTTAATATTCACTGCAGATGGTGACTGCACCCATTAAATTAAAAGACATTTACTCCTTGGAAGAAAAGTTATGATAAAACTAGACAGCACATTGAAAAGCAGAGACATTGCTTTGCCAGTAAAGGTCCATATAGTTAAAAGTGTGGTTTTTCCAGTGGTCATGTATGGATGTGAGAGCTGGACCATAAAGAAAGCTGAGCATCAAAGAATTGATGCTTTTGAACTGTGGTGTTGGAGAAGACCCTTGAAAGTTCCTTGGACTACACAGAGATCAAACTAGTCAGTCCTGAAGAAAAATCAGTCCTGAATATTCACTTGAAGGACTGATGATGAAACTGAAGCTCCAATACTTTGGCCACCTCATGTGAAAAACTGCACATTAGAAAGACCCTGATGGTAGGAACGATTGAAGGCAGGAGGAGAAGGGAACAAGAGAGGATGAGATGGTTGGATGGCATCACTGACTCGATGGACATGAGTTTAAACAAACTCTGGGTGTCAGTGATAGACAGGGAAGCCAGATGTGCTGCAGTACTTTGGGTCGCAAATATTCGGCCATGTCTGAGTGACAAAAATAACTGAACTGATGAAAATTATTCAAGTTTTTATGCAGAAATTCACACACGCACAAAATACCTTGGCCACAGAAGTTTCTTTAAAGATCCATACCTTGCGCTCTCATTATTATAAAATTCTAAACGTATAAAAAGAGAGTCTTAGCATTTCTAAGAGGAAGTGTAAGATCCTGTTTACAAATATATTTGCAAAAAAAAAAAAGAAAAACATAGGGAGATTAATTTTAATATGAATGTTAATTCATCAATCATTATTACATCATCTTCATGTAAATATTTTCCAATAATATAAAAGAGCTAATTATGAGAAATTATATCAACAAAATTTTCCATATTAAGAGAAAACGCTCAATCATGAAATATTTTCATAACCTGTGTCTGTTTATGTTTTCTACACCCTGGATTTGCATGTGAAAACTTGTAATTTTAGGCCTTTGATAATTGCATTTTCCTTCAGAAAAGAAGGAAAGTCTAATGAAGTTTTTTATTATAATAATGGTGCATTGCTAAATAATAAGCTTTGGAATTGGTAACATTTTTTATCTTAATTACATATGCATTGTTTTGAAGGCTAAGTTAAATTTCTTTGTAGTCTAATTAGAAGATTATAAGGTAGAAACATTTTCTTAAAATCTATGTATAATGGAATCAGTTTGGTGTCCACACAAGACATGAAAGAAGCTAGTGTCTGAATTTCAGCACCTACATCCTACTTTAATCTGAAAAAACATATTTAAAATGTTGGGCACCCATATCTGATTTATATGTTTATTTTTTATGGTTGTATTTATACAATATAGATAGCATCACCAACTCAAAAGACGTGAATTTGAGTCAACTCCCCGGAGAGAGTGGAGGACGAAGGTGCCTGGCCTGCTACTGTCCATGGGATCTCAAAGAGTCAGACACAACTTAGTGACTGAACAAAAACAACAACAACACCATATCTATATAAATCAAGGGAGTTCTGGCAAAATAAATAAATTTTAAAAATTTGTTTTAAATACATAAAAACATAAGACATAATACCTGATATACTACTTAAAATGTTCTTAGATTGGAAAGTCAGTTAATTTGTCTCTGCTTTTCCTAAGATCGTACAAAATGGAAAATCCTCCCTGTACCTCTTCCCTAATTCCCACAGTGTGATTTGTGGAGCATTTTTGTCAGTATTTCCTGTTATGCTAAGGAGCAGATTACTTGAATCAAGATAAGACATACTTTTTTTTTTTTTTTTGAGTCTCAGAGACTCAGGCCCCCAAATCTTCATTTTTCTTACAGTTATTAATTGATACTTAAGTATTTGAATATATATAAAAGTATAATTCATAAAATTATTATTTAGTGATTTTGAATCTATACTCTTAGGAAGGTAACCTTTGCAAAGTATTCAGCATGTCCCTTTCACATGTTTATCTTGCTTCATAAACACTCACTATTTTGGAATGGTAACTAAAAGAATGAGATTTTTTTTTTCTTGTCTTTAAACATGAAGGTATGATTCTGAGAAAAGAAAATTCTGAAGTATATTTTATCCCATAACATCTGTAAAATAAATTTTTCTTATTTGACATTAATAAAAGCAATATAAGATAAGCCTTATAGAAATAAATTTCAGTGATTTTCTTTTCCTGAAAAAGATAAGTTAAAGAAAAGTATAGACTTAGAAATAATCTTTTTCAGCAAGTTAGTGTGGACTGTGACATAGAGAAAATATCCCAAATAATTCCGTTAACATTTTTTTAAAGGCAGGATAAAATGCATTAAAGTAGTATACCTAGAGTTTTAAAATATAAAATGATAAGTATTTTATGTAACATTTAAAATTTTATTGAATTACCTTTTAAAAGTCCCTTGAAATTAAAAAGAAAGGTGTCTGGACAGTGTTAAGCTACATTATACAGATCATTTGAATGGGTATTGTCTCCAGTTTTATTGAATTTTATGAAACAACTGGGTTGCTTTTTTATATGTATGATACTAGTCATGGAGAAGGAAATGGCAATCCACTCCAGTATTCTCGCCTGGAAAATCCCATGGACAGAGAAGCCTGGAGGCTACATGCAGCCCACATGGTCGCAAGAGTTGGACATGGCTTGACAAATAAACCACCATCACCACCATATTAATCATCCAGAGTTTTATACTCACTATCCTGGAAAATGCCACTGGCTTTCTTTCTTTTTTTCTTTTTTCCTTTTTTTTTTTTAAATCTTTTAAAACTGCATCAAAATTTCTATTTTATTTTTTTAGTTTACAATATTGTATTGGTTTTGCCATACACCAACATGAATCCCCCACGGGTGTACACATGTTCCCCATCCTGAACCCCCCTCCCACAAAGTCAAATAAATAACCTAACTCTACACCTATGGCTTTCTTATTAATGATACCAAGCTACATTTTACACTTTTATTTTACATAATTTGAAAAACATGAGAAAAAAGTCATTTTTGGAACTGTTCTATTATGAACAGGTTAAGATTAAAAGTTTATAAATTTCACTTATACCTGTTATACATATGCACAAGTGATGCAATAAATAACCAAAGAAAAGGAAGCCCTTATAATGTGATTACAACAAACATAATAAAGAGAAGAGTAGATTTATGTATTATCTACAGGTATGGGTTTCTGTCAACAAAATCACTGCAAAGGAAATTAAATTTCTCTGTTGATATTGTTATTACAGTACAAGTGTATCACTAATAGCTGTGTTACCTTATTCTAAGTAGTTCACTTCTAAGAATTTAATTTTCCTCAGTTGTGTTATTGAGTTGACTATTTTTAAAAGTCCTATAATATTCCTTAAAGTAAAGTCACTCAGTAGTGTCTGACTCTTTGTGACCCCGTGGACTGAAGCCCACCAGGCTCCTCAGTCCATGGGATTCTCCAGGCAAGAATATTGGAGTGGGTTGCCATTTCCTTCTCCAGGGGATCTTCCCAATCCAGGGATCGAACCCAGGTCTCCCACATTGGAGGCAGACGTTTTAACCTCTAAGCCACCAGGTAAGTTAACTACATATATGTGGATATCATAAACATAAGAAAAAAATGTATAATTAAAAAAAAATTAGTATTGCACCAAAATTGTTGAAAATGCAAACAAATAAATAAAAAACTCTAGCATATATTAAAACTTTAGGCTTTAGTTAAAATTAAAAGGGCTACTTAGATGATCTAGAATTCTTTGAAGAATAGGAGAACAAAACTAAAAACAAACTTGAAGAAATAATGACTGAAATGTTTCCACATTTGGCAAGTGACAAATGAATTTGGCAAAGTTCAAGAAGCTGAGAAAATCCAAACAAGATAAACCCAAAGAAAATAATAACAAGAAACATCAGAACACAAGTTGGAGAAACAAGACAAAAAATAAATCTTGAAAACCTTGAGAGAGAAATAGCCTTTTATCTGTAGAGAAAAATAACTCAAATAACAATGCATCTATCATTAGAAAATTTAGACCAGAAGGAAGTGGCAAACATTTTTCAAATGCTGAAAATGAAGAACTTCTACCCCATAATTCTATAGCTAGTAAAATAATCTTTAGGAATAAAAGGGAAAATGGAGACATTCTCAGATGAAGGAAACAAAGAAAAGTTGTAACTAGTTTTAAAAATAAAATGTCTTATTAGACTAAGAAAATGTAGTAAAATTAGTAAAATTTATAAACAAATATTTATTCTTGACTATTCTAAATTATGTTTGATGATCAGAGTAAAAATTATAACAATGTCTAAAGTGATTCTCTATGTTTATATAGAAAATATTTGAGAAAAGTTTACCATAAGTGAGAACAGGTGAAGGGACTTCAATTGAGGTAAAGTCTTATATTTTATTTGAATTAGTAAAATCTGCTACCAGAATAATATGATAAATTATTCATATACAGAATAATACTTGGATCAGCTTCTTAAAACCCTATTTAAAAACATAGGTATTTCAAAATGGAATTATTAACAATGCTTATGTAGGCCACAGGAAGGCAGGAGAGTGAAAACAGAGGAGTACAAAACAGGAAAACAGAACAAAAGTCAAGCATGATCTAATAAATGGTGAATAGCCCACATCATATAATGGGAGACTCAAGATAGCAAAAAAAAAAAAAAAAAAAAAAAAAAAAAANTACATCATTGCTCTCCAACACTGGGTGTGGGTTACAATTTCGATTAATCTGGAAAATCCAGACTTTCAAATCGGACGGGGCATGGCTCACAGACTGAAACCCTATTAAACTCAGGATCTTGATAGGGTGGATCAGGTTGGGCTATAAACTGCTATTCAGGTTTAAAAGGAAGTCAAACAGACAGAGGGAGGGAGGCATTTGTTCAGAGAAGAAGCTTGCCTGTTTAGGAGGTTGGAGGAAGAGGAACCAGCTGCTTGCTATGGAATCCTCAGAATCCACTTGGCTTGACCCACTCCTCCAATTTAGGATTTTGGTGAGTGCTCCAAACTGTGAGATAGGAGTGTGCTTCCTTCCTTTAATGTTATGTCTTATCTGTCTCTAGACACGTCATGGTCTCTGAATCATACCGTGTCAACATTTTCTCTGCCACTGTCATTCCAACATTTGACTGTTCACATCCCTTTTTTCAGCTCCAACAGTTCTGTCTTGAATCTACTTATTCACCTAATGTAAGATCCTAATCTTTTGCTTTCAAACACAGCACCATGTAGCTTGAACATTTAAATTAATCCAATTAAATAGCTAAATTTCAGCCATTGGTACTGCCAGCCAGACTTCATCCCACATGTGTGACACTTTCTGTATCACACGATGCAGATACAGAGTATGTCCTTCATCTTGAAAAGTTTTATTGGTCATTGACCTACATCTGATGTTTTTAAATATTTGTTTCTAAATATTTAGATAATTATCTTCTAAGTATTTCATTTTCTGCTTCTCTGAATTAATTTCCTTTAGTGGATTTCATCAGGTGATTTTCCTC
>SJYV01046368.1:35082-67595 GCA_006410875.1 Neotragus pygmaeus | reverse complement strand
CAGTTCTATTTGCAATTTTTTAAGGAATCTCCACACTGTTTTCCATAGTGGCTGTACTAGTTTGCATTCCCACCAACAGTGTAAGAGGGTTCCCTTTTCTCCACATCCTCTCCAGCATTTATTGCTTGTAGACTTTTGGATAGCAGCCCTTCTGACTGGTGTGAAATGGTACCTCATTGAGGTTTTGATTTGCATTTCTCTGATAATGAGTGATGTTGAACATCTTTTCATGTGTTTGTTAGCAATCCATATGTCTTCTTTGGAGAAATGTCTGTTTAGTTCTTTGGCCCATTTTTTGATTGGCTCTTTTATTTTTCTGGAATTGACCTACAGGAGTTGCTTGTATATTTTTGAGATTAATTATTTGAGACTTGCTTCATTTGCTATTATTTTCTCCCATTCTGAAAGCTGTCTTTTCACCTTGTTTATAGTTTCCTTTGTTTTGCAGAAGCTTTTAATTTTAATTAGGTCCCATTTGTTTATTTTTGCTATTATTTTCAATATTCTGGGAGGTAGGTCATAGAGAATCCTACTGTGATTTATGTCGGAGAGTGTTTTGCCTATGTTCTCCTCTAGGAGTTTTACAGTTTCTGCTCTTATGTTTAGATCTTTAATCCATTTTGAGTTTATTTTTGTGTANTCGGGGTACATGTGTCTCTTTCAATTCTGGTTTCCTCGGTGTGTAGGCCCAGCAGTGGGATTGCTGGGTCATAAGGCAGTTCTATTTGCAATTTTTTAAGGAATCTCCACACTGTTCTCCATAGTGGCTGTACTAGTTTGCATTCCCACCAACAGTGTAAGAGGGTTCCCTTTTCTCCACATCCTCTCCAGCATTTATTGCTTGTAGACTTTTGGATCTCAGCCATTCTGACTGGTGTGAAATGGTACCTCATTGTGGTCTTGATTTGCATTTCTCTGATAATGAGTGATGTTGAGCATCTTTTCATGTGTTTGTTAGCCATCCATATGTCTTCTTTGGAGAAAATTCTATTTAGTTCTTTGGCTCATTTTTTGATTGGTTCGTTAATTTTTCTGGAGTCGAGCTACATAAGTTGCTTATATATTTTTGAGGTTAGTTGTTTGTCACTTGTTTCATTTCCTATTGTTTTCTCCTATTCTTAAGGCTGTCTTTTCACCTTGCTTATAGTTTCTTTTGTTGTGTAGAAGCTTTTAATTTTAATTAGATCCCATTTGTTTATTTTAGCTTTTATTTCCAGTATTCTGGGAGGTGGATCATAGAGGATCCTGCTGTGGTTTATGTCAGAGAGTGTTTTGCCTACGTTTTCCTCTAGGAGTTTTATAGTTTCTGGTCATACTTTTAGATCTTTAATCCATTTTGAGTTTATTTTTGTGTGTGGTGTTAAAAAGTGATATAGTTTCATTCTTTTCCAAGTGGTTGACCAGTTTTCCAAGCACCACTTGTTAAAGAGATTGTCTTTACTCCATTATATATTCTTGCCTCCTTTGTTGAAGATAAGGTNAAGGAGAGTTATGGTGAGCTAAGGAGGGCTGAGCTAAGGAGAGCTATGGAGAGCTACACAGAGCTGAGCTGAGGAGAGCTGTGCAAGGAGAGCTAAGCTAAGGAGAGTGAAGGAGGGCTAAGCTATGGAGAGTTGAGCTAAGGAAAGATTAGATAAGTATAGCTATGGAGAGCTGAGTTGAGGAGAGCTGGCTTAAGGAGAGCTAAGGTGAGCTAAGATAAGGAGAGCTAATTAAGGAGAGTTTCACTAAGGAAAGCCACACCAAGGTGAGTTGAAGTACGTTAGTGTTAGTCAGTCAGTCGTGCCCAACTTTTGAGACCCCATGGACTGCAGCCCTCCAGGCTCCTCTGTCCATGGGATTTTTCCAGGTAAGGATACTGGAGTGGACTGCCACTTCCTTCTCCAAAGGATCTTCCCAACCTAGGGATCGAACCTGGGTCTCCTGCACTGCAGGCAGATTCTTTACCATCTGAGCTACCAGGGCAGCCAAAGGATATCTAAGTAGGACTCTAAGAAAATGAAAATCANATACTGGAGTGGACTGCCACTTCCTTCTCCAAAGGATCTTCCCAACCTAGGGATCGAACCTGGGTCTCCTGCACTGCAGGCAGATTCTTTACCATCTGAGCTACCAGGGCAGCCAAAGGATATCTAAGTAGGACTCTAAGAAAATGAAAATCATGGCATCTGGTCCCATTATTTCATGACAAATAGATGGGGAAACAGTGGAAACAGTGACAGCCTTTATTTTTNGAAAAAGTTCTGTCCAGCTCTTTATTTGTTTATTATGGCTTAAGTTTTATAACCATATTTGTGATTGTTTATTAATGGATTTTGCTTTTTGCTGCAAATAAATCATCTTTCCCTTTTTCTCTCTTGGTCCAGCTCCAACAGAAGCCACTGTGCACCTGCATCTAGGTAAGCATTTGAGACTCCAGTGTCACTGACCTCAGTGCTAGATCTGCTTGTTTCACTCCTTTGCCGTGTGAGCAGGGCATACAGAGATGAGGAAACTCTCTGCCCTCTCTGATTCTCTGATCATTCATTGAAATCAGACTCAAGTCCAGATTATGCTTTAACCTGAGACCTCACTGAGGAGGTGATCCAAAAGTCCAGTTTGAGCTAATGGAAGGACTTTTGAGCCTGTTGCTACATTTATCCTTAGAATCCAGTTGGATCTGATCTTTTGACATAGGGTTCTAATGCTGAATTTCCCCCTAAGCCTCTACCCATCATAAATAGTAGAGCATGGAGGCAATAGCCAAGGAGCTATGAGTGTGAAAGAACTGAGATAAACAAAGTGTGAAAGCAGATCTGAGATATCTGCTTAAACTAGTGTTGTTATTGTTCAGTTGCCAAGTTGTGTTCTACTCTTCACACCCACAAGGACTGCAGCACACCAGGCTTCCCTGTCCCTCACCATCTCCCAGAGTTTGCCCAAGTTCATGTCTATTGAATCAGTGATGCCATCCAACCATCTCATCTTCTGTCAACATCTTCTCCTTCTGCCTTCAATCTTCCTTCTGCCTTCTCCAACATCTTCTGTCTCATCTTCTCCTTCCGCCTTCAATCTTTTCTGGCATCAGGGTCTTTTCCAATGAGTTGGCTGTTCACATCAGGTGGCCAAGGTATTGGCTTAAACTAGCACTGGCTTGTAAAAAGAGAAATAATTTGGCCACTTCTTCAAAAACTAAAATGAGATTGTCTAAATAACTGGATGCTTTGTTTAATAGCACTATGTAAAGTTGCCTCCTCTCATTTTTCTCATGATCTTTTCATTCTGACATGTATTTAGTGGGCTGCAGTTCTTGAGGCAAGATTGTGCAGTATTAATAGTACGGATTCTGGAGCCAAATAAACTGGATTTATCTCACCTCACCCACTTGCTTGCATGGTGATATTGGGCAAGTTACTTAATCTCTCTATGCCTGTTTCCTCACCTATAAAATAGAAGTAATGATAGTACCTACCTCCTATGGTTGTTATGAAGATTAGATGAATTTGTATTTCTGAAGCATAGTCAGGGATGTATATATATATATATNAAGAATTGATGCTTTTGAACTGTGGTGTTGGAGAAGACTCTTGAGAGTCCCTTGGACTGCAAGGAGATCCAACCAGTCCATTCTGAAGGAGCTCAGCCCTGGGATTTCTTTGGAAGGAATGATACTGAAGCTGAAACTCCAGTACTTTGGCCACCTCATGTGAAGAGTTGACTCACTGGAAAAGACTCTGATGCTGGGAGGGATTGTGGGCAGGAGGAGAAGGGAACGACAGAGGATGAGATGGCTGGATGACATCACTGACTCGATGGACATGAATCTGAGTGAACTCCGGGAGTTGGTGATGAACAGGGAGGCCTGGCGTGCCGCGATTCATGGGTTCGCAGAGTCGGACACGACTGAACAACTGAACTGAATGATACCGACAAAAGCTGCTGTACAGGCAGGAGTGCCAAGAGCACACCAACAGATTTTCATCTTAGTTTTCACAAATTTAACACAAATATGCAAAATACTGATTATATAGTATTATGTATCATTTATATATAACCTATATGATACATAGTACAAGCTTTTGTTGTTTAGTTGCTAATTTGTGTCCAACTCTGAGACCCAATGGGATGGTAGCCCTTCAGGCTCCTCTGTCCATAGAATTTCCCAGGCAAGAATACTGGAGTGGGTTTCCATTTCCTTCTCCAAAGTATACTTCATCATAGAATATACTATATATTACTACTATATAGTAATCTTTTTTCTAATTATTCAATTTCATTTTTAGGAAATGTCAATACATTGCCTACTTACAACAAAACTTAAACCAAAAATAAAGACACAAATTTTAATATGTAATTTACTCCTGAAAATGATGCTTTGAAAATATTTATGCTTTCTGATTTCACATAAATATTTTAGAGCCTTTTAAACCATCAGTACTCCAAACTACAGGGCATAGGAAAGTATGTGGATATTTTTGTATGTATGTGAAAGAAAGTGAGTTCATTTTTAAAAGTCATGAATGAATTCATAATTGAAATATTATAAGACTCCAAAAGGCATTTAATAAATTATCTAGTTTCACCTAGTTGTCTGAAAACTTAATGAACTTTCCTAAGTTTAGAAATTTATTTCTTTCTTTAAAAGATCATTTCCATATAATTTAAATTACTCTTTAAAATCACACTAATAATTCTCCATTTTAATTAAAATTATTGATCAAAATCTTTATATTTCAGTGATATTAATGCTACAGTGGAAATAATATCCATTTTATTTTCTTTTGCATATAATGGTAATGCTAAAACTTCAATATAATATCTCTAGTTTATACTCTTTCTAAAATTCAGTTAGTATAAATACTTATTTGAGAAAACTCAATACAATTTGTCATATTTATAATACCATCAGCCATACTGTTTTTTTGTTTCAAAATATTTCTTGTGTCTAAAATTATTAGGAATCTAAAAAACACAACTATAAAACAAATGTAATTGGTTTTTCAAGGCACACAATTCTCAGAGAACAATCAAATTCTCCAGTTGGGTGCTAAATAACATTCTGGTAGCTCATAATTTCTCTACCTGATTCCATATGTTTGGATTAACATATAATACTATTTCTGGCAAATTACAGAATGCAGAGTGAACTGACATATAAAACGAAAATATTGTGACTTAAAAGATTTCAAATAAGTTAATATTTTCACTTGTTTGACTTATGAACTTTTTCAAAATCTAAATCACTAGTCTGTATTTTATAATCTGTAAATCTTAGCAGTTAAAAACGATTTGCAAGACATTTGAAAGGGAAGTTAAATTATGCCTTTTAAAATAAAATTTATTTATCTATTTACTTTTTTATTCTCTGGGTCTTTGTTTCTGCGCTCAGGCTTTCTACAGTTGTGGCAAGTAGGGGCTACTCTGTCATTGCAGTGTGCAGGCTTCTCATTTCAGTGGCTTCTCACGTTGCAGAGCACCAGCTCTAGATGCATGGCTTTAGTAGTTGCAGCATACATGTTCATTACTTGTGGCAAGTGAGCCCTCAAGCATGAGGGCTTCAGTAGTTTTGATGCAAGGGCTTAGTTGTCCCACAGTACATGAAATCTTCCTAGACCAGGGATCGAACTCATGTGACCTGCATTGGCAAATGGATTCTTAACCACTGGACCACCAGAGAAGTCCAAAATTACGTCTTTTAAAAAAGGAGTCACTTTTACCTAGGTTTATAAAGTTCCCGTAATGTAAAAGACCTTCATGTTTTTCTAATTTCATTAGTGATCGCAGTGCTGACTTTGGAGAGCACTTTCACTAAGATTTCGTTGACCCATAAAGATTTAATTGCTCCATATGCTGCATATTTACTGTTAACTGAAGTGTAATCAGTAGTTTGCATTTTTCTGATTACCATATTTCTTTGGGAATATTTCATTAATGTTTTAAAACTGGTGGAAACTGGTTTTTTTTGTTGTTGTTGTTTATAATGATTTCCTTTATTAATTTTTTTTTAAATTTCATGGTTAACATTCCCCAGTGTCACTATATATTATTGTTGCCGACCTTGGAGCATTTAACTTAAATGTTTCTTTAAAAAGCTTTATTTGCTTAAGTCCAGTGAATTCCACTTAGATTTTTCTAACTAAACTAAAATAACAAAAGGATCCTTATGAGAATAACATCTCACTGACATGATTGTTCACACTCTTTAATGAGAGAATTAACATTATACTGCTAGTAAGGCAAATTTAACTGTCACTGTATTTGCAGTACCCAATGAGGCTTATGACTCTAGGTTCACAAATAATGTAGACTACCATATTGTAAAAATATTCTGGCATGGGTTATATTACCTCTATGTTAATCCCAAGGAGATTTACCCCAAAGGATTTCTGTGAATAACAAGAGGTTATAAAAATGTACTTTAAAAGGTTTTATGGTTTGGCTCACTAGGGTGGTCCTTCAACTCACCAGTGCTTAATTAGCTATTGAGGATGTGAACAGTACAGCCTGCCAACAACTGAGACAAACACTGAGAGCCCAAGATCTGTTGAGGGGACCAATTGGCCATTTGATGACAAATGAATCATACTAAACCCTTTCTACTGAGGAAGGAGTATGGTTGGCTTTCACCATCATTGATGCATGCTGTGAGTTTGACTTTTCAATCAAAGAGGCTCAGCTAGCTCCACTTTTTGAAGACCTACATAGTTTTTGATCCATTTACAGTGTGTGCATGTATGCTAAGTCATTCAGTATGCTAAGTCGTCAGATACCTGATTTTTTGTGACCTGATGGATTGCAGCCCAAGAGTCTCTTCTGTCCAAGGAACTTTCTAGGCAAGAATACTGGAGTAGATTGCCATTTCCTCCTCTAGGGGATCTTCCAGACCCAGAGATCAAACCTGCTTTCCTGCATCTCCTACACTGGCAGGCAAATTCTTTACCACTGGGCCACCTGATACATTGGCAGAGGATTTCAAAAACTGTCACATTCAGAGAACGAGCCTCATAGCAGAACAGCTTGGAAAGCATGCATATAATCATTATACCCATTGTTCGCATTATATGTCACGCCACCCAGAAGCTGCTAGTATTCCACAATGACAGAGTGACTTCCGAAAGCATAGCTGATGCAATGACGTGGAGATAATGTTCCCCAAGAATGGGGCTGTAGCTATTAGGATACAATGTAAATGAGACTTTGTCTCCTGTTCACTTCAGTTCAGTTACTCAGTCATGTCCGACTCTTTGCAACCCCATGGACTGCAGCACACCAGGCTTCCCTGACCATCAGTAACTCTCAGAGATTGCTCAAACTCATGACCATTGAGTCAGTGATGCCATCAAACCATCTCATCCTCTGTTGTCCCCTTCTCCTCCTGCCTTCAATTTTTCACCAGCAACAGTCATTTCCAGTGAGTCACTTCTTCTCATCAGGTGGCCAAAGTATTGGAGCTTCAGTTTCAGCATCAATCCTCCCAATGAATATTCAGGACTGATATCCTTTAGAACTGACTGATTTTATCTCCTTGTAGTCCAAGGGACTCTCTTCTTCGATACCACAGTTCAAAAGCATCAGTGCTTTGGTGCTCAGCTTTCTTTATGGTCCAACTCTCACTTGTCTCCTGTAGACAGTATGTTGTAGTCTGGGAAAGAAAGAGTGGAACTAGGAATGGCTTCTTTTGCCATAACTCTAAGTAATTCACTTAGGAACATTAACATTGTTTCCACACAAATTGCAGCTCTATGAATATACAGGTTCTGGTTTCCAGAATGGTAAATGCTTACCTAAGGAGCTTTAGTGTTAAATTTTGAAGACACTTATTGCAGTGACATTGTTAACCTCGTAAAGCCAAAAGACGAGCTACAAAAGAAAGGAGTTATTATCTGTTCTAATTATCTATTGCTTTATAAATATTTGCCCCACAACTTCACAACATATAATAAAATCTGCACTATGGTCATGAATCCTGTGAGTCATCAGTCTGGATAAGGTATAGTGGGGATACCTATATCTATGCTTCTGTCTCCTCTCTGATACCAGGATTCTCAACAGGAAAACTGAAAGTCTCAGACCAGAATTCTTTGAAAGATTGTTCTCTTTCATGTCTGGTGATGGATGTAGGCTGAAATCTGGGGTTCTCAGATTTTCTATCACAGTAAGATTCTGTAGTATATTGTTAGACCCTCTAAAGGGTGGAGGCACACATTTCTCCAGCTTCTGAGGCTAAAGACTCTCAACTGAACCTGTCTCTGGCATTTCAAGTAAAAAGACCTCCTTCGCTCAGGAGTATAGCTCCTCTCCAGGTGCATCTTGGACACAATGACTAGGTAACATTGAATGTGTATGGTTCTTCCCTTGTGCATCAAATTGGAAAAACAGAGGCAGAAATCCCTTTTGTGATAGCATTACTATTCAACTTTTCTCTGCACTTGGCCCTGCTCCCCTGACATTTCCAAGATATGTTCGTCAGAGCACCACAATATTTCTCCTGCATGTAAATCTCATTGTCTATTTTCTGTGGGAGCTGAAGATTGATCTATCATGTAATACAAAGACATAGACATTTGATAAAATTAAATAAGACAATTGTGTAAAAATACTATTAATTTTGATATTTAATAAGGATTAAGAAAGAAAGCTTGTCTTAAAATTCTATAAACAGTATGATCACAAAAAATAAAGTGTGAAGTCATTTGCCAGAGAGTGTTTGTTATGCAAATATATGGAAATTTATGACATTGCATACAAATTCTTGATAGATTACTCATCACTCATCAACAAAGGGAATGAAACTAAGAGATAGTTTTAAAAAGAAGCTTTTGCTATTATGAGTATCCAGCTTTCTTATTTGCTAGATTTTTAAAATATAGCAACACATTTTTCATTTTTAAAATAAAATGAAGAAGAATCAACAATTAATAGCCATTTGATGAAGTTATCTGTCCTAAGTCAGGAAAAGCTTTCATTTTGCTTTAGTTTTCATGTGTGATATATATTTGTCCTTAGTAACATCTACTGAAGTTACAAAGTAGGAAGGTATATTATCCCTTTCCTCATAGAGAATTGTTGTTACTATTGTTCAGTCATGACGTCATGTCTGACTCTTTACAACCTCAGGGACTGCAGCACTTTAGGCTTCCCTGTCTTTCACTATTTCCCGGAGGTTGCTCAAACTCATGTCTATTGAGCCATCCAACCTTCTCATCCTCTCCCCCACTTCTCCTTATGCCTTCAAACTTTTCCAGCATCAGAATCTTTTCCAGTGAGTTGGCTCTTCACATCAGGTGGCCAAACTATGGGAGCTTCAGCATCAGTTCTTCCAATAAATATTCAGGGTTGATTTCCTTTAGCTTTGACTGCATCCAGGGATGCTAGGGTAAAGAACCCACTTACCAATGCAGGAGAGAGATGTGAGTTCCATCTCATGGTTGGAAAGATCACCTGGAAGAGAGCATGGCTACCATTCCAATATTCTTGCCTGGAGAAGCCCATGGACAGAGGAGCCTGGGAGGCTGTGGTCCATAGAGTCACAGAACGTTGGACATGACTAAAGAGACTTAGCACTCACTCATAGAGAATGCAGTCAATTACATCTTCAGCAGAAAGTTATTTTAAAATATTAATATAGTGATTTAAATAAAAGTGTGCATCATTTATTGTACATAAGTCTTTGGATTTTAATATCTGTCACATAATCTATACCAAGCTTTTCAACTTCTTTTCTGAAGATTATTGTGATATAAATAAGTTCAAATGATTATGTCAATAGAAAAAATGTTACTTTCAAGCAAAAATTACTGCATCAAGTTAATAAATGGTGATGGCAGTAACAAACCATTTTCCCACATCTTCTTTGCACTATTACTCTACAATTTAAAAACTGAGTTCTTTCTTTCTCACACACACACCTCTGAGTGCTTTCTATCTTTCTCTCACACATACACACCTTTATTTTCTATTTTTAGATTTTATATGCTCTTCCAGAACTACCAATGAGAGTTGATTATATGTAAGTTAATAGGATGTTATTCTCTATGTAAAGTGTTCAGTATTCGTAATCACTGCCTTCTCTGCATAAATGTGCAGTACCCTGATTTTATAGCCTGTGTCACAGTTAGGAAAATGACAGGTGGTATCGTGCTCTCTGCTCCACTTGAATAAATAATCTGCATAAGCACAGTAAGAAAGCTCATTATCCAACAACATATGTGGACACATACTTTCAGGGTGCCATATGTTTCTAAGGCACATATAAAATAATTATCACAGCTAGCCCCAGATCAAGTCGTGTGTGTTTCATTGAGCTCTAGCTAGGAGGCTTAATTATGCCATCATCACTCCATGATGGTATAATCTTTTTATGTTCTTTTTCTCTCAGTTCACTCTGCTCTCTTTATCACTGGTAGTTTTATTTTCTACCAGTAGTCTATTCTCTTTGTCCCTGGCTGTGGAGAATTGAACTAAATTGTAATTAGCTTTAAACCAGTGGTTCCCAACCTTTTGGGCACCAGGGACCAGTTTTATGGAAGAGAATTTTGCCATAGACTTCAGGTGAGGGGTATGGTTTCAGGATGACTCAAGCACATTAGATATGTTAGTACTTTATTATTATTATAGCAGCTCCACCTCAGGTGGTCAGGCATTAATCCCAGAGGTTGAGGACCCCTGCTTTAAAGTATAACATTAATTTATTGCTGTCTTAGTTATGTTTATCAGAAATCTTATCTTTTTATACCTTGTTTGTAGAATTTATTCGTTTCCTAATTGTCTTTTTTTAATTGATTCAGAATCACATATTTTTAATTTTTTTTATTTTACTTTACAATACTGTATTCAGTAACTTTCTTTTTATTGGTTTTCCCAATTTCATTTGTTTTAAAAATCTATAAATATAGCCAAGGTTTATTTGAATTATGGGTTTTTAAATTTTATTAGACAAACAAACTAAAGTAATTTTGTCTTTTTTAATTTTTTTAAGAGGAAAGTTTATTTTTATNATATAATTTTCACTATCCATTTTCACTTAGAGATTTGATTACTGACTTGATTGCTCTCTCCCCTTTTGACTTTCCCTTTTCTCCTCTGGGTCACCTCTACCTCCTTTCTCCCTCTTTTCTTCTCTATATAACTCTGTGAATCTGTCTGGGTGTTCCTGGCTGTGGAGAACACTTAGGGATTTATTACTGGCTTGACTGCTCTCTCCCCTTTTGACTCTCCCTTTTCACCCCCAGGTCACCTCTATCTCTTCTCTCCCTCATATCTTCCATATATAACTCTATATAATCTCTCGGTATTCACAGCTCTGGAGAGTTGTTTCACCATTAGCCAAAGGGTTTTATCTTCTGTGTAACATGGATGGAGAAGTCTTGAGGCTACTGCAAGAAGAGGACTGAAACTCAGAGCCAGGAGGCTCAACTCCAGAACTTTAGAACACTAGAGGACTCCTGACTCCATGGAACATTGATAGACAAGAGCCCATCCCAAAGTCTCCATACATACACTGAAAACAAGCTCCACACAAGAGCCAACGAGTTCCAGTGCAACACATAGCACATTAATTCTCCAGAAAAATGGGAATGGAATCCTCAACATTAAAAGATGGGCTGCCCAAAGCCATACCAAACCCATAGATAGCACAAAACTCACTACTGGACACTTTATTGCACTCCAGAGAAAAGAGATCCAGCTCCGCCCACCAGGACACAGACAGAAGTTCCCCCAACCAGGAAATCTTGACAAGTCAATGGTCCCCCCCTCATCCANTCTTTTTTGTACAGTTCTTCTGTGTTTTCTTGCCACCTCTTCTTAATATCTTCTGCTTCGGTTAGGTCCATATCATTTCTCTTTATCAAGCCCATCTTTGCATGAAATGTTCCCTGGTATCGCTAATTTTTCTTTAAGAGATCTCTAGTCTTTCCCATTCTGTAGTTTTCCTCTATTTCTTTGTACTGATCACTGAGAAAGGCTTTCTTATCTTTCCTTGCTATTCTTTTGAACTCTGCATTCAGATTCTTATATCTTTCCTTTTTTCCTTGGCTTTTCGCTTCTCTTCACAGCTATTTGTAAGTGCTCCTCAGACAGCAATTTTGCTTTTTTGCATGTCAAATCCCTTATGATCATACAATTATACAATGGAGGTGACAAATACATTCAAGGGATTGGATCTGGTAGACAGAGTGTCTGAAGAACTATTGAGTCAGTTTCACTACCTTGTGTAGGAGGCAGAGACCAAAACTGTTCCAAAGAAAAGGAAATGCAAGAAAGTAAAGTGAAGTCTTTGCAAATAGCTGAAAAAAAGAGGAGATGCGAAAAGCAAGGGAGAAAGGGAAAGATCCAACTGAGTGCAGAGATCCAGAGTGTAACCAGGAGAGATTAAAAAAAAAAAAAGCCTTCTTAAATGAAAAATGCAAAGAAATAAGGGAAAACAATAGATTGAGAAAGACTAGAGAGCTTTTCAAGAAAATTAGAGATATGAATGGAATATTTCATGCAAGGATGGGGAAGATAAATGACAGAAACTATAAGAACCTAAGAGAAGCAGATGAGATTAAGAACAGGTGGCAAGAATACACAGAAGAACTGTACAAAATAGTTTTTAATGACCCAGATAGCCACAGTGGTGTCACTTGACTAGAGCCAGGCATTCTGGAGTGTGAAGTCAAGTGTGCCTTAGGAAGTATTACTATGGGTAAAGCTCATGGAGGTGATGGATTTCCAGCTGAGCTACTTAAAGCTGATGCTGTTAAAAATGTCAGCAAATTTGGAAAACTCAGCAGTAGCCACATGACTGGAAAAGATCAGTTTTCAACCCAATTCCAAAGAAGGACAATGCCAAACAATGTTCAAACAACTGCACATTTGTTCTCATTTCACATACTAGCAAGGTTCTGCTCAGAATTCAAGTTAGACTTCAGCAGTATGTGATCAGAGGATTTCCATGTGTACAAGGGATCACAAAGAGTTGGGCATGATTGGTTACTGAACAACAACAGCTGCTAGTGTCTCCCCAGGCTGTAATCTAGGTATCTGTCAGGGATGGTGTATCATTTGAGCTCCTGGATCCTCATCCAAGCTCAGATGATTGTTGTAGCATTAATTTCTGTAAGTCTGTAGAACAGTTTTGTCTGATTCCTCAAGAACATTAGGAGAGAAAGTCTCTGAACCTGTAGGACTGCAATCCCTCTTTTAAGTTTTCACTTTATTAAATTAAACCCATTCAGGATAATCTCTCTACTTAGTAGCAAGTTGAAGTCAACTCTGTTGACACAAATTACTTCTGAAGAATCCTGTTACCTTTTCCTGTCTCTGTTTACTAGAAGAAAGTCACAGTATCTATCCACATTCAAGCAAGGAAATTGTAAAATGGCATAACCTAAATACAGGCTTCCCAGATGGCGATCGGAGAAGGAAATGGTAATCCACTCCAGTACTCTTGCCTAGAGAATTCCCTGGACACAGGAGCCTGGTGGGCTGCTGTCCATGGGGTCACACAGAGTCAGACACCACTGAAGCGACTTAGCAGCAGCAGCAGCAGATGGCGCTAGTTGTAAAGAACCCACCTGCTAATTCAGGAGTTATAAGAGATGTGGGTTTGAATCTTAGTTGGGAAGATCCGCTGAAATAGGGCATGGCAGCCCACTCCAGTATTCTTGCCTGGAGAATCCCATGGACAGAGGAGCCTGGCGGGCTACNGCTAATTCAGGAGTTATAAGAGATGTGGGTTTGAATCTTAGTTGGGAAGATCCGCTGAAATAGGGCATGGCAGCCCACTCCAGTATTCTTGCCTGGAGAATCCCATGGACAGAGGAGCCTGGCGGGCTACAGTCCATAGGCTCGCAGAGTTGGACACGACTGAAACGACTTAGCATACATGCACATAGATATCCAAATTAGGTCAAATTCAACCTACTTTGTTTCCACCGGCTTACCTTGCAGCACAGTAGTAAATAATCTGCCTGCCAATGCAGGAAATGCAAGTTCGATCCTTGGGTCAGGATGATCCTAAGAGAAGGAAATGACAACCTATTTCAGTATTCTTGCTTGAGAAATCCTATGAATAGAGGAGTCTGGCAGCCTATCGGCCATGAGGTCCCAAGAGTGGAATGTGATGTAATTAGACTAAACAACAGCTTTGTTTCCTTTCTTTTTCAAGTCCAGACCAAACTGCATTTGATGCAACTTTCCTCTCTTAATCACACAATTATTCTGCAATGCACATGTCACCTCCCTTTACTTTCATAGCTTTTTATGTCCTAGGTGGGGCCCCAACCCTTAGTGCCAAATTGCTGAATTTTTTGAAGAACATATGGGACCTCCTTTATTTATAGTTTTCTGGACCAAACTTGACCTTTTTACTCTTGATGGCTTCTCTCATCATGCTTGCATGCTTCTCCACAGAAGAATTGCTATTAAATGTGGTCCCTAAAGCTAGTTTCAGTTCAGCATTCCATATTGTTCACCCTCAGTTCAGTTCAGTCACTCAGTTGTGTCCAACTCTTTGTGACCCCACGAACTGCAGCATGCCAGGCTTCCCTGTCCACCACCAACACCCAGAGTTTGCTCAAACTCGTGTCAGTCAAGCTGATGATGCCATCCAATCATGGCATGTTTGCCGCTTCTCCTTCTGCCTTCAATCTTTCCCAACATCAGGGTCCTTTCCAGTGAGTCAGTTCTTCGCATCAGGTGGCCAAAGTATTGGAGATTCAGTATCAGTCCTTCCAATGAATCTTCACAACTGGTTTCCTTTAGGATGGACTGGTTGGATCCCCTTGATGTACAAGGGACTCTCAAGAGTCTTCTCCAACATCACAGTTCAAAAGCATCAATTCTTCAGCACTCAGCTNAGTCCTTCCAATGAATCTTCACAACTGGTTTCCTTTAGGATGGACTGGTTGGATCCCCTTGATGTACAAGGGACTCTCAAGAGTCTTCTCCAACATCACAGTTCAAAAGCATCAATTCTTCAGCACTCAGCTTTCTTTATGGTCCAACTCTCATATCCGTACAAAACTACTGGGAAAAAAAAACACAAATATACCTTTGATTAGATGTCAGCAAAATAATGTCTCTACTTTTTAATAGGCTGTGTAGATTGGCTTCACTGATAGCTCAGTTGGTAAATAATGCAATGCAGGAGACCCAGGTTCAATTTGTGACTCGAGAAGATCTACTGGAGAAGGGATAGACTACCCACTCCAGTATTCTGACTTAGAGAATTCCATAGACTGTATAGTCCATGGGGTCGCAAAGAGTTGCACAGAACTGAGCACTTTCTGGGTTAGTCATAGCGTTTCTTCCAAGAAGAAAGTGTCTTTTAAATTCATAGCTGCAATTACCAACTGCAGCGATTTTAGAACCCCCCCCAAAATAAAGTCTCTCCCTGTTTCCATTGTTCCCCCATCTATATACCACTAAGTGATGGGATCAGATGACATTATCTTCATTTTTTTAATGTTGAGTTTTAAGCCAACTTTTTCACTTTCCTCTTTCACTTTCATCAAGAGGCTTTTTAGTTCTTCTTTGCTTTCTGCCATAAGGGTGGTGTCATCTGCATATCTGACAGTATTGATATTTCTTCTGGCAATCTTGATTCCAGTTTATGCTTCATTCAGCCTTACATTTCACATGATGTACTCTGCATGTAAATTAAATAAGCAGGGTGACAATATGCAGCCTATCATATTCCTTTCCCAATTTNCTGCATATCTGACAGTATTGATACTTCTTCTGGCAATCTTGATTCCAGTTTATGCTTCATTCAGCCTTACATTTCACATGATGTACTCTGCATGTAAATTAAATAAGCAGGGTGACAATATGCAGCCTATCATATTCCTTTCCCAATTTGGAACGAGTCCTTTGTTCCATGTCCAGCTCTAACTGATGCTTCTTGACTTGCGTACAGATTTCTCAGGAGGCAGGTATGGTGGTCTGTTATTCCCACTTCTTCAAGAATTTTCCACAGTTTATTTTGATCCACACAATCAAAGGATTTGTTGTAGTCAATAAAGCAGAAGTAGATGTTTCTCTGGAACTCTTTCGCTTTTTCTATGACCCAACGGATGTTGGCAATTTGAGATCTGGTTCATCTGCCTTTTCTAAATCCAGAATATCTGGAAGTTCTCAGTTCATGTACTGTTGAAGCTTTGCTTGGAGAATTTTGAACATTACTTTGCTAGTGTGTGAGATGAGTACAATTGTGTGGTAGTGTGAACATTCTTTGGCATTGCCTTTCTTTGGAATTGGAATGAAAACTGATCCGTTTGAGTCCTGTGGTCACTGCTGAGATATCCACCTTACCAACAGAAAATCCACACAGTGTTGACAAACAGATGTCAGTTCAGCCCAGCACACCGCACTTTTGTCTTTTCTCTTTAACCTGCCAATTCTCCAGAGTTTGCTGGAGTTCTCATAGTGCCATAAGTTTATATCAGTGAGTCTGTTGCCCCATTTAGTACTCACAGGGTAGTGGGATTTCCGTCCAATTGCAGTTGATCTAGTTTTTTTGTGTGACTCTCTTTGAACTCTACCATGATGAGCAAGGAAAAGACATACTTCTCGATATAAATCCAACACTCTCATGTCCAAAATTTCTATACAGATAGAAAATAAGGAATGTCATGAAAATACAGTATCAATCAAAATAGAATGCTAAATGACTATGAGGCATTTTAATGAATATTGAGGGAAGCTCTTGGGATTCAGTGTTTTGTTCTGTTTTGTTTTGTTTTTTTTTTTTTTTAACATGGAGCATGAGTTTTCAGTGTATCTTTAACTGTGAGTTCCAAGCCAATACCAGGACCAGAGCACTTCTTACTCAATTTCCTTTTACAAGTATTTGTATGAAACCAATTTAAAAGTTGAAGCACCAATACTTTGGCCACTTGATGTGAAGAGCTGACTCAATGGAAAAGACCCTGATGCTGGAAAAGATTGAAAGTGGGAAGAAAAGGGGACAACAGAGGATAAGATGTTGGATGGCATCACCAACTTGATGGACATGAGTTTGAGTAGGCTCCGGGAGTTGGTGATGGACAGGGAAGCCTGGCAGTGCTACAGTCCATGGGGTAACAAAGAACTGGACACAACTGAGTGACTGAACTGAATGTAAAAGGTGGATAAATTACACTAGGAAAATATATGCATATTATTTTAAAGAATGACATATTTCAAAGTGAAAAGTATCATCATAATCTTCTCATATGAACTTTTCTCAATTTTTAAGGTTTTACACCTTCTTAATCAATGCCTATGTTTAACACTGTAGTCATAGCCTACCTATAAATTCATTTTACACTATATTAACACGATATTTTAACTTTTGGATTTGATTTTTAGAAATATCAGCCCTGTGGCTATTGTAGATAAGATTTTCTCTTCAAGCAGTCAATTATTTTCTTTTTCTAATGTAGGATTTGACCTGAGAATTAGCTGTGACCTGATAAATTTCTTTCTCTAATTTGCTTAGTGTTCCTAGAAGTACTTTTTCCCCAACTCCCTATGTTTCCTTCTTCTAGGACCTATTTGATAAATAAAATTTTACTCTCAGTGAGCACTTGTTTATAGGTGTCTAGAAATGATCGTGTAAGTAGTTGCTTTCCCAGTGTGACATCAACTTCCAATGCCCCTATTAAACACTTGTCATAGAGGCATTAGCACTGTTAAGCCAAATCAGTGTACCACTTATAATCTAATAGATTTTATTTTGTCTGAAATTATTTCTGGTATCAATAACTTTTTAAGTCAGGGCCAAATCAAGAAAATAGTATGACTTTGTTTCTACGTCTGGAGGTGGGACTGAAGATGCAGAGTGAATAAGAGCACAAATAGGAACTTGTAGGTGTCTTTGTTATCCCTCTCACAAAGTGGAAGAAAGATAAGTTAAAAGTTGGTCACACCAATGAATTTCTCTTTTGGCTTATTTAACCAGTGACTTTCAGAGCCTAGAGAATGCTGCTTACTTCTCTCTAAAATGTATTCAATTCTCTGTCTCTGCCTCTGCCTCTTTCTCCCACCCTCCGTCTTTCAAATTTTAAATGGGAAATATGAAGGAAAGGAAATTTCTGAGATCGTAGTTTCAGATAATCCAAATCGAATTAGTGTAAAAATTTGACAGCTAAACAAAATTTATAAAAATATTATTTATAAATAAACATTTATTTACAAACATTACATTATATTCAATAATATCTTCACATATTAGTAATTAATCTCATCAGATTATCAGTTCCATTCAGTCTCTCAGTCATGTCTGACTCCTTGCAATCCCATGAATTGCAGCACGCCAGGCCTCCCTGTCCATCACCAACTCCCGGAGTTCACTCAAACTCACATCCATCGAGGCAGTGATATCATCCAGTCATCTCATCCTCTGTCGTCCATTTCTCCTCCTGCCCCCAATCCCTCCCAGCAACAGAGTATTTTCCAATGAGTCAACTCTTCACATGAGGTGGCCAAAGTACTGGAATTTCAGCCTCAGCATCATTCCTTCCAAATAACACCCAGGGCTGATCTCCTTTAGAATGGACTGGTTGGATCTAATTGCAGTCCAAGGGACTCTCAAGAGTCTTCTCCAACACCACAGTTCAGAAGCATCAATTCTTTGGTGCTCAGCCTTCTTCACAGTCCAACTCTCACATCCATACATGACTACTGGAAAAAACATAGCCTTGACTAGACGGACCTTAGTCGGCAAAGTAATGTTTCTGCTTTTGAATATTCTATCTAGATTGGTCATAACTTTTCTTCCAAGGAGTAAGCGTCTTTTAATTTCATGGCTGCAATCGCCATCTTCAGTGATTTTGGAGCCCCCAAAATAAAGTCTAACACTGTTTTCACTATTTCCCCATCTATATGCCATGAAGTGATGGGACTGGATGCCATGATCTTCGTTTTCTGAATGTTGAGCTTTAAGCCAACTTTTTCACACTCCTCTTTCACTTTCATCAAGAGGCTTCTAAGTTCCTCTTCACTTTCTCCCACAAGGGTGGTGTCATCTTCATTTCTTAGTTGTTGATATATCTCCCAGTGATCTTGATTCCAGCTTGTGCTTCTTCCAGCCCAGAGTTTCTCATGATGTACTCTGCATATAAGGTAAATAAGCAGGGTGACAATATACAGACTTGACGTACTCCTTTTCCTATTTGGAACTAGTCTGTTGTTCCATGTCCAGTTCTAACTGTTTCTTCCTGACCTGCGTAGAGATTTCTCAAGTGGCAAGTCAGATGGTCTGGTATGCTGATCTCTTTTAGAATTTTCCCCAATTTATTGTGATCCACACAGTCAAAGCTCTGGCATAGTCAATAATGCAGAAATAGATGTTTTTCTGGAAGTCTCTCGCGTTTTTGATGATCCAGCAGATGTTGGCAACTTGACTTCTGGTTTCTCTGTCTTTTCTAAAACCAGCTTGAACATCTGGAATTTCATGGTTCACATATTGCTGAAGCCTGGCGTGGAGATTTTTGAGCATTACTTTACTAGCGTGTAAGATGAGTGCAATTGTGTGAGTTTGAGTATTCTTTGGCATTGCCTTTTTTTGGGATTGGAATGAAAACTGACCTTTTCCAATCCTGTGGCCACTGTGGAGTTTTCCAAATTTGCTGGCAAATTGAGTGCAGCACTTTCACTGTATCATCTTTCAGGTTTTGAAATAGCTCAACTGGAATTCCATCACCTCCACTATCTTTGTTCATAGTGACGCTTTCTAAGGCCCACTTGATTTCACATTCCAGGATGTCTGGCTCTAGGTGAGTAATTATCTGAGTCTTGAAGATCTTTTTTGTATAGTTCTTCTGTGTATTCTTACACCTCTTCTTAATATCTTCTGCTTCTGTTAGGTCCATACCATTTCTGTCCTTTATCGAGCCCATCTTTGCATGAACTGTTCCCTTGGTATCTCTAATTTTCTTGAAGAGATCTCTAGTCTTTCCCATTCTGTTCTTTTCCTCTATTTCTTTGCATTGATTGCTGAAGAAGGCTTTCTTATTTCTTCTTGCTCCTCTTTGGAACTCTGCATTCAGATGATTGTATCTTTTCTTTTCTTCTTTGCTTTTCACTTCTCTTCTTTTCACTGCTATTTGTAAGGCCTCCCTAGACAGCCATTTTGCATTTCTTTTCCATGGGGATGTTCTTGATCCCTGACTCCTGTGCAATGTCATGAACCTCAGTCCATAGTTCATCAGGCACTCTATCTATCAGATCTAGACCCTTAAATCTATTTCTAACTTCCACTGTGTATTCATAAGGGATTTGATTTAGGTCATACCTAAAGCTGAAACTCCAGTACTTTGGCCACCTCATGCGAAGAGTTGCCTCATTGGAAAAAACTTTGATGCTGGGAGGGATTGGGGGCAGGAGGAGAAGGGGACGACAGAGGATGAGATGGCTGGATGGTATCACCAACTTGATGGACGTGAATCTGAGTGAACTCCAGGAGTTGGTGATGGACAGGGAGGCCTGGCATGCTGCAATTCTTGGGATCACAAGGAGTCAGAGACGACTGAGAGACTGAACTGAACTGAACCGAATGGTCTAGTGGTTTTCTCTAATTTCTTCAATTTAAGTCTAAATTTGGCAATAGAGCTCTTGATCTGAGCCACAATCAGTTCCCAGTCTTGTTTTTGCTGACTGTATAGAGCTTCTCCATCTTTTGCTGCAAAGAATATAATCAATCTGAGTTCAGTGTTGACCATCTGATGATGTCCATCCGTAGAGTCTTCTCAAGTATATGCAAATTTTCCTGGTTTCTATGATGTCTGAATATTTTGGTTACTGATTCCTAAAGAACAGAATGCATACTTGTTCAGCTTGGAATTGGGTGATTTATAGGAAAATAAGACTTAAACTTGAGATCAGATTGAAATAGAAAATTCTATAAGAAAATACATATGAACAAAAATAATCTTGTTAATATGATGAGGTCAACTACATGCCTAAGAAAAAATTATGGTTTAGAATATTTACCTAATAAAAGACAGAAAAAAAGCTGAACTATGGGTTTAGCTTAGCAGTTCTAATATATTTGCTTTTTCAAGAAATTCTGACATCTAATCAGAAACTTTGAAGATTATTATGTTTAGCAAAAATATGTCTACAAAACATATAGTCTTCTTTTTTATAACTAAAATTTTTGCATGAAACTTATCTTTGTATCTGTATCTTTAATATTTTGGTCAATCATAAAATAAATTTAACAGCAAAGAATTATATCAAAGTCACTTTTCATTTTACATTGGTTGAAAAATAAAGATTTAAATGTTTCCCAGGAAACCAAGTTTCTTTTTTTAAGTTGTTTTTTTTTTTTTTTCCTGAATCGTTCTGTAATGCATTCTATGACAGTACAATTAGTTTTCAATTCCTCAAGAAATATATTAAATAAAGAAGTGTAGAATATTCATTGGAAGGACTTTTGCTAAAGCTGAAGCTCCAATATTTTGACCACCCAATGTAAAGAGCAGATTCACTGGAAAACAGTGAATCTGCTCTTTTCCCAACATCAGCAGATTCCCTGATGTTGGGAAAAGATTGAGGGCAATAGGAGAAGGGGATGACAGAGGATAAGATGGTTGGATGGCATCACTGATTGAATGGACATGAGTTTGAGCAAACTCAGGAAGATAGTGAAGAATAGGGAAGCCTGCTGCTACTGCTGCTGCTGCTAAGTCACTTTAGTTGTGTCCAACTCTGTGCAATCCCATAGATGGCAGTCCACCAGGCTCCCGCATCCCTGGGATTCTCCAGGCAAGAGCACTGGAGTTGGTTGTCATTTCTTGCATGCTGCAATTAACTGCGTTCTGGAGAGTTGGACACAACTTGGCAACTGAACAATAGAGTTAATTTCCTCTCTGTGGAGTGGGAAGGGATTGGCTTTATCTTTCAAATAACTGTATGGCTTATGGGAAGTAAATCAAATTTTCAAAATAAGTGCCTCTAATCAAAAAATTTCTAAATATACTCTACTAGAAAAAAAAAAGTTTTATCAAATTATTCTTACTTCATGTTATATATTTTTAAAAAGTTTAGGAACTTCCAAAATAAGGTAGTTATTATTATAGTCATAATCCTTTTGTAATCAGTTAGGGTTGTATGAACATAGGGTTCATACCCTCCTAGATCTAATATTTTAGGATCTAGTTAGTGAAATAAAAATTATAATGGATTTGTATTTTCTCAGGTATGTCCCAGTCTGGATTTTTTATTCCAGCCCAGATGGCTTCTGCCTTTTCAAAAACTGGCTTTTATTTTTCTAACTAGAACACTAGTTGGCACATTTGAAATGCTCAATTAATATTTGATGAATTAATGAATTAGTAAATGAGTGAATGAGTACTATTGTCTATAACAGCTCATTAAGTTTTAAAATGCTGAAACCTATAGAACTATTGCCAAGCAAGAGCCTTTTATTATCTAATCTTAAAATAAAATCCTGTGGTCTTATTTTGTTTTTGTTTCATCCTTATAAAGTTTCTACCCATAGTTATCTTTAGACCCTGGGATTTATTTCTTACATGACTTATACATAACTCTACTTGCGAAATAGATAATAATGTACCTATGACAAATTATTTTTTCCTTGACCTTTTGTTAACAGCAATGTCATGCTTGAAAAGGAATTTTAAAATTGCCCAACTCAGTGCTATTATATTTCTGTGATTTTTGTGATCTGAGCTATCTAATGCTTGAAGTTCTGTACTTTTTCTATTTAAGTACGCATTTCAGTGTCCGATGTTCTTTTGACACAAAGCTGCTGGTTAATACACAAATGTTAATATAATAGATTTAATAATTTGAATATTACCATACTTAAACTCTGATGCTGGGAGAGATTGGGGGCAGGAGGAGAAGGGGGTGACAGAGGATGAGGTGGCTGGATGGCATCACCGACTCAATGGACGTGAGTCTGAGTGAACTCTGGGAGTTGGTGATGGATAGCGAGGCCTGGCGCTGCGATTCATGGAGTCGCAAAGAATAGGACATGGCTGAGCGACTGAACTGAACTGAAACATCAATCAATCTTATGTGATTTATGAACTTTTCAATCTAGAATTCAGTAAGTTCTCTTCAAAGAATGCAACAGCAAAGTTTTCATATATGCAAGGGACAAAGTACAATGACTTTTACCCCTATGTTATAATCTTGCCCCTGTATTTTAATAAGTAACAAACACTTTCTCCTTATATCAAAAAAATCAATGCCCATTTCAAAATTTCAGTTTCTGTATACTCTGAATTTCTGTTTAGCATAAAAGCCTGTTAGTTGTTCTTCATGATTTCATGGATTGTAGCCCACCAGGCTCTTCTGCCCACGGAATTCTCCAGGCAAGAATTCTGGAATGTGTTGCCATTCCCTTCTCCAGGGGATCTTTCTGACCTAGGTATTGAACAGGTCTCCTGCACTGCAGACAGGCTATTTACCATCTGAGCCACTACGGAAGTCCTCATTAGCACACTTTTCTATAATTTGAGTATGTTCCACACCCTTAGGGTTACAGTACCTGTGCAATTTCACATTTCAAAATGGGCAGCTAGTATCATTAAGTCATTACTTGCCCTTCTGTGATATATTCACCCATTATAAAGAACAGTATATTTTTATATGCATTCCAACATTTTAAGGCTTTGTTGATTATTTAAATGCTCATTCATTTTCTTAGTCAAAGGAATTTTATGATAAGCAACATAATTTTATTGCTACTGGTTCAATGAATTATCTATCATACCATTTGATAAAAATATATATTTTTTTTACTTTATGTGTGCTATTCTCTCTTTCTTTCCCAAACTAAATAGCAGTGAATTATATCTTCTTTTGGGTAGAGATATATAATACCAATCTGTCAGGTTTGTTAAACACTGAAACTGATTCAATTCAGTTCAGTCACTCAATCCTGTCTGACTCTGCAACCCCATGGACTGCAACCTGTCAGGCCTCCTTGTCCATCACCAACACCCAGAGTTTACTCAAACTCATGTTCATTGAATCAGTGATGCCATCCAACCATCTCATCCTCTGTTATTCCTTTCTCCTCACACCTTCAATCTTTCCCAGCATCAGGGTTTTTTTCAAATGAGTCAGTTATTCACAACAGTTGGTCAAAGCATTGGAGTTTCAGCTTCATCATCAGTCCTTCCAGTGAATATTCAGGACTGATTTCCTTTAGGATGGACTGGTTGGATCTCCTTGCAGTCCAAGGGACTCTCAAGAGTCTTCTCTAACACCACAGTTCAAAAGCATCAATTCTTCAGCGTTCAGCTTTCTTTATAGTCCAACTCTCACATCCATACATGACTACTGGAAAAACCATAGCTTTGACTAGACAGACATTTGTTGGTAAAATAATGTCTCTGCTTTTTATTAAGTTGTGTAGGTTGGTCATAACTTTTCTTCCAAAGAGCAAGCATCTTTTAATTTCATGGCTGCAGTCACCATCTGCAATGATTTTGAAGCCCAAAAGAGTAAAATTTGTCACTATTTCCCCATCTGCTTGTCACGAAGTGATGGGACCAGATGCCATGGTCTTAGTTTTCTGAATATTGAACGTTAAGCCAAATTTTTCACTCTCCTATTTCACTTTCATCAAGAGGTTCTTTAGTTCTTTTTCACTTTCTGCCATAAGGGTGGTTTCATCTGCATATCTGAGGTTATTGATATTTCTCCCGCAGTCTTGATTCCAGCTTGTGCTTCATCCAGTCCAGTATTTCTCATGATGTACTCTGCATACAAGTTAAATAAACAGGGTGATGATATGCATCCTTGATGCACTCCTTTCCCTATTTTGGAAACAGTCTGTTCCATGTCTAGTTCTAACTGTTGCTTCTTGACCTGCATACAGATTTCTCAGGAGGCAGGTCAGGTGGTCCAATATTCCCGTCTCTTGAAGAATTTTCCACAGTTTGTTGTGATCCACACAGTCAAAGGCTTTGACATAGTCAATAAAGCAGAAATAGATGTTTTTCTGGAACTCTCTTNAGGAGATCAGCCTTGGGATTTCTTTGGAAGGAATGATGCTAAAGCTGAAACTCCAGTACTTTGGCCACCTCATGAGAAGAGTTGACTCATTCGAAAAGACCCTGATGCTGGGAGGGATTTGGGGCAGGAGGAGAACGGGACGACAGAGTATGAGGTGGCTGGATGGCATCACTGATTCGATGGACATGAGTCTGAGTGAACTCCGGGAATTGGTGATAGACAGGGAGGCTTGGCGTGCTGCGCGATTAATGGGCTTGCAAAGAGTTGGACATGACTGAGCGACTGAACTGAACTGATGCCAGAAAGGGAATACAGACCAAATATCTAGTTCTTATAAATCACAGTATTGAAATAGTCATCTTGAAAAACCAGAAATTAAAAAAAAAAAATTGCTTCAAGAAATTCCATACAGTATTGGTTTTGCCGTGCTATGTATGGCAAAACCATTACAGTATTGCAAAGTAGAATAAAGTAAAAAAAAGAAAGAAAGAAGGAAAGCAACTCCATACATTTCATGAATTTAAAGAATGTTAATCCAGATTAGTTTTGAAATAATCCCATAATATTCAAGTAACTGTGATTAATGGCTACATTTAGGACAATGTCAAAAACTAGTTTTATGACTAGTGATATTCTCTATATTAGCTTTAAGATAAATGGAATCTTGAATTCCAAGCAGTTCTTCTATTTGAGAATATAATATGAATCTGATTATTAAATCATATTTGAACCTTTGTAAACATCGAAAGCTAATCACAATAATCTTAGTTTGAGCTGTTTTATTTTTCTGCTAGTATATAATGAAGTCAAGGTGATAGGAAAGTGTTGTCTATACTGCTTGATATTTCCTCTTCCACTGCATCCTCCAGTGTAAAAATATTTATTTCTGACTTTATAAATATTGAAATTCAGAGTATGATAACATAGAATATTAGTCTTTCAACTGTAAAACAAGAGCAGTGATAGTATCATTGTCCTGTTTTATGAGGTAATAATTTAATTCCAACTAAATGAAAATAAAGGCAAGATAATAAAACTAAGGATAAATGCTCAGAAAGATAATTATATCTATTATTTTACCCTCCTTATTACCCTTATTCTTTTCTGGAAAGAACTTCTAAAGAAACAGGGTTTGATGAGAACAAAGAGGGTGCAAATTGTAAATATAATTAGGTATTTGTAAATATAATTAGGATGTATCTCCAGTGACAAAAGGGTCATTCCTTGACTTCCAAAGAAACTTCTGTATCTCCAGGGTCTTTAAGGCCAATTGCAACTGCCTCTTTTGTCCTTTAGCCTGAATCTTTGCCTCAATTCCAAAGAAATGCCTGATGAGCAGAGGTTATGGAGGAGAATAAATTTACATTCCATTCTCAGTTTAATAAACTCAGCAATTCTAATCACAGCATCTCTGTTTGTAGGTTATCCTTAGTTTTTAGAATACAATATAACTATCGCTTCTCTGAGCTAGTCTTATGACAGGTATAATGATCGAAGAACAATATTGTATTCTTGGAACTCTTGGATAAAACATTGGGGGGATAAAAAAGCACGCCTATGTTTCTCGGGGGTGTGGGAATGGAAATAGAGTTTATGAAAATAAATATTATTTACTATATTAAAATATAATAAGTGCTATAGTAAAATATAAAGCAGAGGGCAGAATAAAAATTCCTGAGGATAATTTTTCATTTCATATAGGTTTTACAGGGAAGGCTTCACATTTGATTCATGAGCAGGTGCAGTCTATCCCTTCTCTAGCTTTTAACTCCTTTTTACACATCGACCCTTTATATACTGACTTCTATTCTTTCAAAAATCAAGTATTATGGAAACTATAGAAGCTTTCCCTTTAATATTGTCAACTCTAATGCCTTTACCTGCTCTTATACACTCACTTGGAAAAACTTCGACTCTAATTAAATAAACAACTCATTTGTTAACCTTTTGCTAGCATCTATTTAGGGGAAATTGGCTGGAGAAAGCACACAGACAAACCAGTGCTGACAGGTGTCATGGTAAATAGATGACTGTGGCCACAAAAGAACTCTTAATTCTGCTTAGCAAATACACTAAAATTCTAAATTGTTTATTTGAAGATAGCTCTGTAACACCTGTGTGCAAAAGAAAATACTAAAAAGGAAAATAGAAAGTATCTGTATCAGTATTTGTACATCCCATTAACATCCCACTGTTGTACCCTCCCCACTTTGAGACAAACAATGGGGTGTTATTCAGCCTTAGAAAAAAAGGGAAAGCTGTCATATGAGAAATGTGTGAAACTGGAAGAAATTATGTTAAGTAAAATTGACTTGCACAGAAGGACAAATACTGCTACTCCACTTATCTGAGACCAATAAAGTAAATCAGGCTTCCCTGATGGCTTAGAATGCAGGGACTTGGGTTGGACCCCTGGACTGGGAAGATCCCCTGGAGGAGGGCATGACAATGCAATCCAGTATTGTGCCTGGGGAATCCCCATGGACAGAGGAGCCTGGCAGGGTACAGTCTATGGGGTTACAAAGAGTCAGACACGACTGAGTGACTAAGCACAAAACACATAAAGTAACTCAAATTCTTGGAAGCAGGTAACAGAATTGTGATTTCCAGGTACTGAGGGCAAGGAGTAAATGAGGAGCTGCTGTTCAGTTGGTATAACATTTTGGTAATACTAGATATACAGATTCTAGAAATCTGCTGTCCAATAGTGTGTCTGTAGTTGACAGTAGTGTGTAATGTATGCGAAAATTGTTTAAGGGGGCAGGTTTTGGACTGGCTTGCCAGATGACCAGAAATAAAAAGCTCCCCCAGTCCAGTGGTTTTAGTGCATTTCAGCTTTACATTTTCTGTTTGAACATCCCGTGAACCCTGGCTCACTTTAGAATTAAACCTAGTTCAAAAAACCACAAATTTCGGAAAATGTTGTGTAAGAGTTTTGTGTTAATTATGCACTAAACATTCTTGTTCATAATATTATTTATGTAATCTGTATAATGTGCCTGCGTACTCTGTATTTTCTAGATTGTTGACTTCCCATTAGAATGATAAATCTGGTTTCTGCTGATAATGATTATTTCATGTTAATTAACAAAGATGAGAATATCTATTTTTCAATAATATCTTGAGTTTTTAAAGGTTTTCTATAATGTATTCATAGGGCTTCCCTGATAGCTCAGTTGGTAAACAATCCACTGGAAATGCAGGAAACCCCAGTTCAATTCCTGGGTTGGGGGGATCCACTGGAGAAGGGATAGGCTACCTACTCCAGTATTCTTGGACTTCCCTTATAGCTCAGCTGGTAAAGAAACCACTGCAATGAGGGAGACCAGGGTTCGATCCCTGTGTTGGGAAGATCTCTTGGAGAAGGGAAAGGCTACCCAGTCCAGTATTCTGGCCTGGAAAATGATACAGTCATTGGGGTTGCAAAGAGTCGGACAAGACTGAGCGACTGTCACTGTCATAGTGTATTCAGAAACTGATATTCAGGTAATATATTTGTTTAGGTAACCGGATACAACATTTGGAATCTCTCATAATTGCACTGTCTTCATGTTGTATCTCCAAAACTCAAACTTTTAATTTCTGAGCTGTTATTTAAACATTTTGTTAATAGGAATCATTTTTGTATAATTTTGCGTTTTAAAATATGATTATTTTATTCATATAACTATTTGCATTTTGAAGGAAGTTTCTTATATAATCAATACATTTTATCCTTCTGTATTATTTTGCAAGTGAAATAAGAATCCAGAAGGCAGGGGATGTCCTTCTCATTTATAACTATGACACTATTCAATAGAAAGCATAAGTCAAATCTTCAGTCTCCTTGTTAGGGAGGAGACAGTAAGTCATACTAGAATGCTAAATATGCAATTTTGATAGACAAAGTAGGATTAATCTCTACTTAGGAAACATTTTGTTTTTACACATTTAGCAGGTCATTTGAGCTCTTAAGAAAGTTTCATTTATCATGTCATACTTCTTTTTTCAACTTTAACATTTTTTGAGTTAAATTACTAACTATACTCCCAATAATAATGAAGAATGAAGAAGATATTACAAATGGATCATAAGATAAATTTTGAACATATGTCTAGGTGTAATCAGTCTTAGACCTACAACACTTTCTTATGCAGATAAGGAGATAAAGGACTCCAGTAATTTACTCAATTCAGTTCAACTCTTTGGAAATGATATATAGCTTGCTGCTGCTGGTGCTGAGTCACTTCAGTTGTGTCTGACTCTGTGTGACCCCATCGATGACAGCCCACCAGGTTCTGCCATCCCTGGGATTCTCCAGGCAAGAACGCTGGAGTGGGCTGCCATTTCCTTCTCTGATGCATGAAAGTGAAAAGTGAAAATGAAGTCACTCAGTTGTGTCCAACTCTTCGCGACACCAGGGACTGCAGCCCACCAGGCTCCTCCGTCCATGGGATTTTCCAGGCAAGAGTACTGGAGTGGGGTGCCATGGATATATAGCTTAAATACTCAAAATCTTGATCAAGGCTTATGGACATAAGTAGATAAAAAGTGCCTGACTGGATTAATAGTTGACACTGGGAGAGAAGCAACCTTGTTAAACACTAAAGATGTGATAAACATAAACTAATGCCCAGGCAAGATAGGAGAACAGTGATAAATATTTCTGAGGAATATGAAGCAAATTGTGAATTTTCTGTTGGGAACACTGTTTATAAATCTTGGGCCGCTTGGGTATGTATTTTCTCTTTTACTTGTTTTTGCGAAGTATCCAGATTCCTTTCCTTAAATGTATTTTATGCCCTTTCTTATTGGTTAAAATAAGAAAGCATTAGATTTGAGACTCCAAGCACAGACTTTGACACCAGAGTGCCTGAGGTTGTTCACTAGCTGTTTTCTTGGGCAAGTTCTTTGAATTTTCTGCACTTAAATCATCCCTTTTGTAAAACAGATCTAACCAAAGTACCTAATTTATAGTATTCTGTGAGGATATCCAGGCTTCCTTGGTAACTCAGTTGCTAAAGAATCTGCCTGAAATGCAGGAGACTCAGGTTTGATTCCTGGGTCAGGAAGATCCAAGCTTTTATTTAAACTTAATGTAATCATTTGGGATAAGAGTTACGTATTTGAAAAACATTATGATGTCTCGTCAATAATTTTAACACCTACTCAATAAGAAATTGTTCTTCACTTTTACTGATATGAAAATATGCTACATAGACCACAAATCCAAGCTACCCCAGGAAAGCTGGACAATATCCCCCAGATATGTTGTTTTCAGAGGCAGTAGACATGGTCTTTAGTTTGTGGCTCCATCAGAACATGGACTGACACTGTGTCCCATGAGCCCAGAAATTAGAAAGCCATGTGAACTAGGTTTAGCAGTTGGTATTTTGTCACTATATGGTGCCTATAGCCAAGGAACTTTTCATCTCTGGGACACTTATTTCAAGAGTGTCTTAGACAAACGACTCCTGGAATGAACAGATGGGTTCTTGTTCCAGGAGCCAAGGAGAATAATACACAGTCCAAGAAATATGGCCATTAGTGGTCTCATAGCTGGTTTGATTCCAGACATCAGTCTTGTATTTTTGTAGCTGTTATCCCTTTTAACATTCTCCAAACAAACTCCCAGAGTTATAACCCTGCCAAGATAGACAGGCTGCAAAATGGGGCTTTTCGTTAGTTTTAAATTCCTGATATTAATACATTCAATGGGTAGTTAACACATTAAGTGGATTCAAATTCATTTAATTTATTTACAAGATCAAGACATTGAAATGCTATAGTTGCTCATAGAGAAAAAGTGAAGGTATTACATCATTTAATTTCATCTGTTTAAAATTTTAAAAAGACGTTAAATAGACATATTTTAAATATTTTATTATGTAAAAATTATACAGCTATTCAGTTCAGTCACTTGGTTGTGTCTGACTCTTTGCGACCCCCTGGACTGCAGCACTCCAGGCTTCCCTGTGCATGACCAACTCCTGGAGCTTGCTGAAACTCAGATCTGTCAACCATCTAATTCTCTGTTGTCTCTATTCTCTTGTCTTCAGTCTTTCCCAGCATCAGAATCTCTTTCAATGAGTCAGTTCTTTGCATCAGGTGGCTAAATTATTGGAGCTTCAGCTTCAGCATCAGTCCTTTCAATGAATATTCAGCACTGATTTCCTTTAAGATTGACTGATTTGATCTCGTTGAAGTCCAAGTGACTCTCGAGAGTCTTCACCAACACCACAGTTCAAAAGCATAAATCCCTTGTTCTTCAGCCTTCATTACGGTCCAGTTTTCACATCCATACATGACTCCCAGAAAAACCATAGCTTTGACTATATGGACCACTGTTGGTAAAGTAATGTCTCTGCTTTTTAATATGCTCTCTAGGTTGGTCATAGCCTTTCTTGGCTCTGACCATGGCTGCAGTCACCATCTTCAGTGAATTTTGAGCCCCAAAAATAAAGCCTCTCACTGTTTCCACTGTTTCTCCATCTATTTGCCATGAAGTAGTGGGACTGGATGTAGTTTGTTGAATTTTTTTTTCATTCAATTTTTATTGTTTTCTATTTTTTTTTTTTACTTTACAATATTGTATTGGTTCTGCCACACACACTCCTCTTTTACTTTCATCAAGAGGCTCTTCAGTTCCTCTTTGCTTTCTGCCATAAAGGTGGTGTCATCTGTATATCTGAGGTTATTGACATTTCTCCCTGCAATCTTGATTCCAACTTGTGATTCATCCAGCTGGGCATCTCACATGATGTACTCTGCATATAAGTTAAAGAAGCAGGGTGACAATATACAGCCTTGATGTACTCCTTTCTCAATTTAGAANCATTTCTCCCTGCAATCTTGATTCCAACTTGTGATTCATCCAGCTGGGCATCTCACATGATGTACTCTGCATATAAGTTAAAGAAGCAGGGTGACAATATACAGCCTTGATGTACTCCTTTCTCAATTTAGAACCTGTCCATTGTTCCATGCCTGGTTCTAATTGTTGCTTCTTGACCTGAATGCAGTTGTGCTTATATCTAAAATTTGAAGAGAACACTATTAAAGTTTGTCAAAACTACATGAGGTAATTTCCTATGTTAATACTGATAGAAAAAATGTTTATTAATTGAAACAAGCTGTTTTAAAACTATTAATAATTCATTAAAAGTGTACTTAAAGTTATTTAATATACCATTATCATCTTATATTTTATTTATTTTGTGTAATTTATTTTTTTAAATGAAGTGTGTTGCTTTGTACAGGCTTGTCAAATTTTGCTGTACAGCAAAATGAAGCAGCCATACTTATACATATATTCTCTCTGTTTTTCGATTTCCTTCCAGTTTAGGTGACTACAGAGCATTGAGTAGAGTCCCCTGTGCTATACAGTAGAATAAAAAAGTTGGCTTAAAGATCAACATTCAGAAAACAAAGATCATGGCATCCGGTCCTATCACTTCATGGGAAATAGATGGGGAAACAGTGTCAGACTTTATTTTGGGGGGTTCCAAAGTCACTGCAGATGGTGACTGCAGCCATGAAATTAGAAGACGCTTACTCCTTGGAAGAAAAGTTATGACCAACCTAGACAG
>SJYV01046368.1:0-34635 GCA_006410875.1 Neotragus pygmaeus | reverse complement strand
ATCCAATCAGTCCATTCTGAAGGAGATCAAGCCTGGGATTTCTTTGGAAGGAATGATGCTAAAGCTGAAACTCCAGTACTTTGGCCACCTCATGAGAAGAGTTGACTCATTGGAAAAGACTCTGATGCTGAGAGGGATTGGGGGCAGGAAGAGAAGGGGATGATCGAGGATGAGATGGCTGGATGACATCACTGATTCGATGGACATGAGTCTGAGTGAACTCCGGGAGATGGTGATGAATAGAGAGGCCTAGCGTGCTGAGATTCATGGGGTCGCAAAGAGTCAGACATGACCGAGCAACTGAACTGAACAGAACTGAATACACTGTAGTGTATGTACGTCAATCCTAATCTCCCTATTCATCCAACTCCCCCACCTTTCCCCCTTTGTATCCATACACTTGTCCTCTAGTGTATTTTATTTTTTAATGTAATATATATAGCATGCAAGTAAATTTTACCAAAGTACATGTGGATGCTCTCAAGTCCCCCAAATTATTTCCAATATACCCCTACTCTAATGAATAACTTTCTGTATATCCCAGAACATTAAATAGGTGGGAAAGTAATCTCCCAGAATCTCTGACCAGTAAATTGGATTATAAAAATGTTTTCCTTAGCTAATTCTGAGATACTGAACATGAACTCAGACCTTTGTTTTACTCAATGATGAGATCACTCTCAGGGGAATAATAGTTTCCATAATAGAGAATTTCCATTTGAATTGGAACGTCTCTTGAATATAATTAGAAATTGAATTTCCCTGAGTTTAATTCAAGATGATAAGGTGTTATTTTTTAACATTAATGCAATCAAGTTGATGACTTTGCATATACTTATAACACTAGATAAGACTTAAGTTTTCTTTCTTAGGAAAGGAGTAGGAAAAAGCGAAAAGTTACTACATGCACTTAAATTTCTGTAGGCTTCCCAGGTGACTCAGTGGTAAGGAATTTGCCTGCCAATACAGGATAAATAGGAGTCACAGGTTTGACCACTGGGTTGGGAAGATCCCCTTGAGGAGGAAATGGCAACCCATTCCAGAATTCTTGCCTGGGAAATCCCATGGACAGAACAGCCTGGTGGCTACAGTCTCAGTTCAGTTCAGTTCAGTCGCTCAGTCGTGTCTGACTCTACGACCCCATGAATCGCAGCACGCCAGGCCTCCCTGACCATCACCAACTCCCGGAGTTGACTCAGACTCACGTCCATCAAGTCAGTGATGCCATCCAGCCATCTCATCCTCTGTCGTCCCATTCTCTTCCTGCCCTCAATCCCTCCCAGCATCAAAGTATTTTCCAATGAGTCAACTCTTCTCATGAGGTGGCCAAAGTACTGGAGTTTCAGCTTTAGCGTCATTCCTTCCAAGGAAATCCCAGGGCTGATCTCCTTCAGAATGGACTGGTCAGATCTCCTTGCAGTCCAAGGGACTCACGAGAGTCTTCTCCAACATCACAGTTCAAAAGCATCAATTCTTCGGTGCTCAGCCCTCTTCACAGTCCAACTCTCACATCCATACATGACCGCTGGAAAAACCATAGCCTTAACTAGACAGCCTAGGGGATCACAAAGAGTCGAACACAACTGAAGGACAGAACACACACACACACACACACACACATACACATAAATTTATGTTAGCCTCTGCTAAAATGTTTTAATCTTTCATCTGTTACATGCAAAAGTTCAGAGCAATTGTTTGGAGCACAGACAGGTAAGCCTGGCCTGCTGCAGTCCATAGGGGTCACAAAATGTCAGACATGACTGAGTGATTAATAACAACATAAAAGAACTCGGGATGACTTGAGATAAAATAAAAACAGACTGAAAAAAAATAAAGGTTTTTGATGAGAGAAATAATAAATTTATTAATAGTATTTCTGGGGATAAATATTATTGATATAAATTTAACAGTAGGTATAAAGTTAGAAGTTTACATGCTACTAAATTTACATATATATAATTATATATATGTATTTATAGATAAACTATTGGAGAAGGCGATGGCACCCCACTCCAGTACTCTTGCCTGGAAAATCCCATGGACAGGGGAGTCTGGTAGGCTGTGGTCCATGGGATCATAAGAGTCGGACACGACTGAGTGACTTCCCTTTCACTTTTCACTTTCATGCATTGGAGAAGGAAATGGCAACCCACGTCAGTGTTCTTGCCTGGAGAATCCCAGGGACAGGGGAGCCTGGTTGACTGCCCTCCATGGGGTCACACAGAGTTGGACATGACTGAAGTGACTTAGCAGCAGTAGCAGCAGCAGATAAACTTTATGTATATCTCAGATTATTTTACTTTTTACTTATAGGGATTTAGTCTCAAGGTTAAATATAAACATGTCTGATGTACAAATATTTACTTATGAGTTATTTTTGTAACTAAAAGGCAAATATCAAAACTGGTATTAATTGGGTATATAATATTCATGCAAGATAATAATGATAATAGCATTAGTTGGCAAATATCATTGCCCAATATACTTTATAAATTGAGTTAATGAATTTTATCTTTAAATATGCACCCTGGTTTTTCTTACCTGACCCGCATTGGCAACCTTCTACTAGCTTCTTTTTCTCAACTGTAGAGCCTGAAACAGGGAAAACTAATGTATACAGGAACCCAAAGATAGCAAAGTAGTTGTTATTATAAAGTTCAAGTTCCAGACAGTGAGATAGAAGATAGAATTTGTTGTAACCACGTTTTTTTTTTTTTTCCCCATCATTCTTTTTCTGAAGCGAGTGTGAATGTGGCAGCTAGAATTATGTCAGCCATAAGGGAAAGGCAGAATCTCTAAGAAAAACTGGCCACATGGCCAAATCATAAAATCAGTGTCATCAAATTTGCAAAGTGTACCTTCTAACTTATTTTATGTGAGGATTATATTTGTGTATATTTTTTATTAGAGTCATGTAAGTTTCTTGCAATTTTACATATTCTGGCTAATATTTAAGCTTCATCTAATACTTTCATTAAAACAGGCATAAAGTAGACAGATGTCGCTTTCAGTAGAGGATACAGTTTTATGGAGGTTAAATAACTTGTCTTAAATTATATAATTTACAAGGGTGAGAGCTGGGGCTTGAACAAGTTTTTGCCTTGTCTCCAGAACTTATGTTCTCAGCCAGTCTACAGCTACTGAAATTCCATTATGAAATGGCTGAAAATTTCATACTGAAATTTCAGTATGAAATTCAGTACAGCTGCTTTGAAAGACCAGACAATGATAAATTTTTCTGAGTTTGTTTTTAGGTGAACTGAGTCTACTCTGCTCCTTTCTCTGCCTTTTCTCTGGATTTGTCTAGTTGGAGGTACGCGCAGAATATTGAAATGTGGGAAGAGAAACATATAGTTATTATTTGATTTTTTTTCTTCTGTATCCATGTTTTCCAGTGAGTTTCTGCAACAATTAAGGCTCTTACACCTGTGTTCTAGAAACTGCTCTCTCCCTTCAGATCTAATGATGGAAACAGTCGTTAGCAGACATTTGATCCTGTTTAGAATACCCACAAGACCTTTGGTCTTATTTTATCCTATCTAGTAGCTTTTGGAGGGCTTCCCTGATGGCTCAGCAGGTTAAAAGCCCACCTGCAATGCAGGACGCAGGAGATGCGCTTTCAGCTTCAGGTTCAAGATCCCCTGGAGGAGGAAATGGCAACCCACTTCTGTGTTCCTGCCTGAAAAATCCATGGACAGACGAGACTGGATGGCTACAGCCCAGAGTCACAAAGAGTCAGAAAGCACTGAAAGCACGGGAGTGTGTGTGCACGTGCACACACACATACACATACACACACAATAGCATTTGGCATAGACTAAATATGCCTATTAGCATTTTGAACAGAACGAAATAAGTGTCACACAAGGGTAATGATTGCCCAGTATTCTTAACTTTGGATATTTTTTAATCTCTTGTGGATTCTATTAACTGTATCAATACCCTTTTGGTGGTTAATTTTGTATATCAATCAGATGGGATAATAAATGTCTGGTGGTGGTCGTTTAGTCACTAAGTCATGTACGACTCTTGCGACCCATGGATTGTACTGCTGTATCTACGGGATTCTCCAGGCAAGAATACTGGAGTGGGTTGTCATTTCTTTCTCCAATGGATGCCTAGGTAACTAGTAAAACACTATTTCTGCATGTATTGGTGATGATGTCTCAGGAAGAGATCAGCATTTGAAACAGTGAACTGAGTAAAAAGGATCTTCCCTCATCGATACAGGCACCATTAAGGGCCTGAATAGAACAAAAATAAGTAGAAACAGCAAGTTCTTTACTTCTCTCTCACTACTTGAGATGAGATGTCCATTTTTCCAGCCCTCATATATTGATTCTGTTGATTCTCGGCTTCTTAAACTGAGATTAGGGACTTACACCATTGCCCACCCCCCTTCTCAGGCCTTCAGACTGGAAATGAGTTATACCTGTTGACTAAAAAATATAATCACAACCTGAAAATAGATAGTTATTTTATTTTGTGGGAATATTTAGGACTCCAAGTCAGGGACACAGCATCTCAGTAGCTCTGAGAAAATGGCTCCAAGAAGTCAGGAGAGGGAAGTCAGACTATATACAAGTTTGCAAGAAAGGGAGCAAGGAGTCTGAACAACAAAAATCAAATACCAAGTTAAGGAATTTACCATTCTATGCATGGGAAGGTGCAAGCCTCTGCACTCACTGAATCCATTCCTTTCATATGTACCTCAGCTATGTGGGGCTAATCCTGTTTCCTTATTCACCTTTCTTCTTGCATGCTCCCAGCTTCTCAGCAATCACCATGCAGGGTGGGAGCATCCACTGGATTGCAGTTTTGGGAACCCTCACTCACATTTGAAGGCCAGAGATCACTGATGGCTATGACCTTTCTTATTTTCATTTCACACTCCACAGACTTTCCTGTTTTGTTTCTCATTCTTATAGACTGCAGATCATCAAACTCTTGGCTCCTATAACCATGTGAACCAATTCCTCCAATAAATCTTCTCATATATTATCTTGAAGGAGGAAACAGACAGAACAGGCTCCATCTTGAAAGCAGGTCTCCATCTTGTGCTGGATTATGGACTTTGAGCTATATGCCCAGTATCTATGGAAATGACATACAAACTGGTAAACCAGATCCCCTGGATGGAAGAGCCCCAGGACTCAGACTCTCCCATGCCTAAGAGAATATCCTAGTTATCTGTGTAACCAAATAGAATCATATCTATTATGCTTATTAGGGTATGACCACAGGCATTTTCATAATTGTCCACTGTTAACTACCTAGGTATAAGGCATATGAATCAAGGGTTAACTTTGGTTGTATTGTTCTTTTCCTTTGTTCAGACTAGTTTCAGAAAATTTGGGGAGGTGTGTTTGAGCATGTACACTTAAGGTATATAAAGTTTTCACAAAAACTGGTGGGGGTCCTTGGCTAAGAGGAGACTGCCTTGGGTCCACCAGTGTAATAAACTGCACTCCACTATATTGCATTGTCCTTCTGAGTGAGTTTGTTTCCCAGAACACGTGGCTACAACAGTCTATCTATCTATCTACCTACCTACCTGCCTATCTATCTCCTACTGGTTTCCTTTTCTCAGGTTGTTATTGTGGTGGTTGTTGTTCAGTCATTGAGTCAAGTCCTACTCTTTGCAACCCCATGAACTGCAGCACACAAGGCTTCTCTATCCTTCACTGTCTCTGAAGAGGAAAAGTTAAAAATTTACCTCATTTTGCCTCTGTAACTCACCTTGCCCCTTGCAAAGTCTGGATCATGTAGGTCAATACTAGGAACTGGAGTTTATCTCACTCACCCTTGTCCTGCTCTTTGCAATCACCCAGCCCCTGCAAACCTGCTTAATCATGTCTGTCCAGGTTAGGCATCCTCCTCCCCATCTGGACCACTATTACCATGCACATGAAACCCCTTAGTTTAAACCAGCCTATTAACAGGTAGTGTTGCCCACTACAGTCTGTCTATAAAAACTCTGTAATCCCTTCGTTCAAGGCTCAGAGATTGTAGAGTTAACTTCTCTGGGCCCACCAGCATAANTATTACCATGCACATGAAACCCCTTAGTTTAAACCAGCCTATTAACAGGTAGTGTTGCCCACTACAGTCTGTCTATAAAAACTCTGTAATCCCTTCGTTCAAGGCTCAGAGATTGTAGAGTTAACTTCTCTGGGCCCACCAGCATAATAAACCTGAGTTCTCCAATTCTCTGAGTGTGATGTTTGGTTTCTCGAGTATTGGTCTCTCCAATATCTCCAGGAGTCTTCTCAAAGCTCCTGTCTATTGAGTCAGTGATGTTATCTAACTATCTCACCCTCTGCTGCCCTCTTCTCCTTTTGCCTTCAGTCTTTCCCAGCATCAGTGTCTTTTCAAATGGGTCAGCTCTTTGCATCAAAGTGATCAAGTATTGGAGCTTCAGCTTCAGCATCAGTCCTTCCAATGAATATTCAGCACTGATTTCCTTTAGTATTGATTGGCTCGAACTCCTTGCTTTCCAAGAGACTCTCAAGACTCTCAAGAGACTCTCAACACCACAATTCAATGGCATTGAAGCATATATACTATTATGTAAGAAACGAGGCGCCGGTATATGTTCGATGCAGGATGCAGGATGCTTGGGGCTGGTGTACGGGGATGATCCAGAGAGACATTGTGGGGTGGGAGTTGGGAGGGGGATTCAGGATTGGGAGCTTGTGTACACCTGTGGTGGATTCATGTCGATGTATGGCAAAGCCAGTAGAGTATTGTAAAGTAAAATTTAAAAAATTAATTAATTAATTAAAAAAAAACCATCAGTTTTTTCATGCTTATCCTTCTTTATGGTCCAACTCTCACATCCGTACGTGACTACTGGAAAAACCATAGCTTTGACTATATCAACCTTTGTCAGCAAAGTGATGTCTCTGCTTTTTAATACACTGTCTAAATTGGTCGTATCTTTATTTTCGAGGAGCAATCGTCTTTTAATTTCATAGCTGCAGTCATTATCCATGGTGGTTTGGGAGCACAAAAAATAAAATCTGTTACTGCTTCTACATTTTTCCCCCCCTTTTTTTTTTTTTCAGGAGAACCTGACTAATTCATCTCTAAAACACTCTCTCTATTAAAATCTCTTCAGTCACCCTGTGGCAGCATGGTTTCTGCCAACACTTTATAAAACTAGCCAAAATAGCATAGGCTCTGCTAAATTTGTTACCCTTTACAATCAAAATGTGGAAAGCTATATATAAAATATTATTATATATGTTTGACTATATCTAAATTAAAAAAAATTGAAGACTACATGAAAATACTACTTATCTATAAACTGAAGTGGACAATGGAATAAGTGGGAACATAAGTAGATGAATAATTTTAATGCAAACATAGTATTATTATTTGATGTTTAAAATATATGAAAAGCATATGTATTTGTATTCAAAGTGAAGCAAATAACATTTAGTAGAGTTATCTTAATTCTAAAGGTGATATTTTTATCCAAAGGAATAAAACTAATATTATTTACTATATTTATCTACAGTTATTACAGAACATGAATTCTCTTTTTTATATCCTAAACTCTAGGTGAACAAGGCATATTTTTTTACACTTTATTACCAGAAATGTTTAAATATAATTTGAGGACAAAAAGAAGACCAAAAGTTGGTTTTGGTCGTGGGAAAAATTTATTTTTAGAGGTTCAAGGAAACATCTGGAAAAACACCANCTCTTTTTTATATCCTAAACTCTAGGTGAACAAGGCATATTTTTTTACACTTTATTACCAGAAATGTTTAAATATAATTTGAGGACAAAAAGAAGACCAAAAGTTGGTTTTGGTCGTGGGAAAAATTTATTTTTAGAGGTTCAAGGAAACATCTGGAAAAACACCATTAGAACAATAAACCACCTCTAGATGAGGGATCACCAAGCCTCAGGCCACAGACTAGTACTGTTCTGTGGCCTGTTTGGAACTGAACTGCACAACAGGAGGTGAGTGGGGGGCAAAAGATTAAAGCTTCATCTGATGCTCCCAATCACTCATACTACTGCATTACCACCTGTACCCCCTGTCCCCCAACACCCCCTGTCCGAGAAAGCATTGTCTTCCACAAAACCTATCTCTGATGCCAGAAAGGATGACCATTACTCTAGAGTCAATGGGAGACAGGGACCAATGGATAATATTTGGTCTTACTCAGGAAAATAACACCAGCAAAATCTGCAACCTTCCCAGACTACATACAGAAGCAAGCGGGTAATGTTCACAGGTAATGTTTCTGGAACTCAGTCTAGCTACCTATGCTCATGGAATACAACTCTTATGGCTGTGATCAGTTTAGGAAATATATCCAACCAAAGGCAACCCAACATTGTGCAATGGGCTTCCCAGGTGAATCAGTGTAAAGAATCCACCTGCCAATTCACGAGACCAGGGTTTGATCCCTCGGTCAGGAAGAGTCCCTGGAGAAGGAAATGGCAACTCACTTCAGTATTTTTGCCTGGAAAATCCTATGGACAAGGGAGCTTGAAGGCTACTGTCCACAGGGTCACAAAAGAGTAGGCATGACTGAGGGACTAAACAACCCCAACATATGATAAATATTTGAGTTATAATACAAGTTTCTTGGAATTGTTTACTTTCATAACAGGTAGAACAAAAGTTCATTTGTGACTACTGTTTACCTCTACTCATCAGTTCAGTTCAGTTCAGTCGCTCAGTCATGTTCGACTCTTTGCAACCCCATGAATCGCAGCCAGGCCTCCCTGTCCATCACCAACTCCCGAAGTTCACTCAGACTCACGTCCTTTGAGTCAGTGATGCCATCCAGCCATCTCATCCTATGTTGTCCCCTTCTCCTCCAGCCCCCAATCTCTCCCAGCATCAGAGTCTTTTCCAATGAGTCAACNAATAAGCAGGGTGACAATATACAGCCTTGACGTACTCCTTTTCTTATTTGGAACCAGTCTGTTGTTCCACTGTCCAGTTCTAACTGTTACATTCATTTTTTTCACATCAATATTAGGAACTTATTAAGGATATTAAAATTTTTTAAGGATATTAATGTTTTGACTTTCAAGTAGAAATATTTCTTTTGCCACTTGGACTTTATAATTTTTTCTAATCTCATAGAGATGTTACTGATTTTTAAGTACTCAAACTATCAATTTTCCTTTACAGTTTATTTCATCTTTTACTTAAGGCCTTTTCCACCAAAATATCAAATTATATTTATTCTAGTTTTTTAGGAGTTTCATATATATATATATGTACTTATATGTAGTACATCTACATCTGGAATTTATTTTATTGTGTAGCATGAGGTAAAGATATAGTCAGTAATTGTCCTAGCTCTGTTAATTGACTGTAATTTCCTCACTGATTTGAAATGCCATTACTTACCACATTATAAAGTCTGACGTATGTTGTGGTCTGTTTCTTGATTTCCCCATCTAGTGCTATGGCAAATTTTACAAACTGTCCACCAAACTCCTTTTTTAAAAAATTACTTCTGGGCAGAAAACAAGACTACATTTCCCATGATCCTTTGCAGTTAGCTATTACAATATGACTGATAGAAGGTGAGAAAAGAAATGTGTGGCACCTCCAGGAACATCTATAAGAATAAAACCTCATATAGGCAATTCTCTGAGATCTTCTCCCTTCTCGGCTGCCTAGAACTGAGAGGCTCCCAGGACAACCTTGGAAGCCCTGTGGTGGGAAGGAGGATCTACAAATTGGAAGGAGTCTGGGTCTCTATCTCTCTCTTTGGAAGGTAACTGCTGGCCCATCTGAAATGCCTACATTGTACTTCATGTGAATGAGAAATTAACTCCTATTATGTTTGGGATTGTATACTTGAGGGTTCACCTACCTGGTAGCAAATTCTTTTTACAATTCTTGAACATTTGGCTTCCTCCTCAAATTATAATTGCATCAAATTTATAATATGGGATGGATTATTTATTGAGCTTCCCTGGTAGCCCAGATAGTAAAGAATCTACCTGCAATGCAAGAGACCTGGGTTGGGAAGATCCCCTGGAGGAGGGCATAGCAACCCACTCCAGTATTCTTGCCTGGAGAATTCCATGGACAAAGGAGCCTGGAAGAGTCAACTGTTTGGAAAAGGTTCTGATGCTGAGAAGGATTGAAGGCAAGAGGAAAAGGGGGCGGAAGAGGATGAGATGGTTGGATAGCATCACCTACTCAATGGACATGAGTTTAGCAAATTCTGGGAGATAGGACAGGGGAGTCTGATGTGCTGCAGTCCATGGGATTGCAAAGAGTCAGACAAGACTTAGGAAATAAGAACAACAATATATGTTGATTATTGCTCATAAATGCTGTTACCACTCTTTTCACCATTATTATTGATAAAGTCTAAAAGAAAGCTTCCACCCTCTCTCTCTCAGTCCTCAGGGTCATTCTCATGGTCATCAATAACTGTAACGATTTTGGGGTGGTGTTGCTATGCCACTCAACATGAGGAATCTTAGTTCCCCAACCAGGGATCAAACTCCTGCTCCCTGCAGTGAAAGCACAGATCCTCAACAACTGGACTACCAGAGAATTCCCAAGTTCTAACAATTGAGGAGTTGTTAACAGGGAGATAGCACAGACAGAGAGTATGGCAGAGATAAGGATATGATAAAGTTAAACCACATCTCCCATCCCACCCTTCAGTAAACATTCAACTACTGTCAGCTTCTAGTCATTCAAACTTTGGCATGCATCACGGGACACATCATTCTAGACACCAGAAAAAGGGAAGATGTCATTAACACTCTACCAACAAGAAAGCTTTCTCAGAGGAAAAGGTGGAATAACTTTTTGTCAGCCAGACACATTCAACATTTGCTGGGTCTGCTGGCTTTCTCTATGATGGCAAAAAAGCTGTAGTCTCCCTTTTATTTCTGCTTTGGGGGAAATTTAATAAAGTTTTGGTGTCTGAGGTAGCAACAGGTAACCACAATGAAACAATTAGTTTTCTTAGAAATTTGGAGATTGTACATATGTATCTCCACATACATACATACATGTATTGTGTATGTATGTGAACAGGTGTACCTATATATTACATTTTAAGGCATTTGCATATATACACATTTACTGTGAAGATTTTTAAGAGTGTATGCACTACATATGTTTCATGCAGAATGTCTTAAAACTGTTGATTCACCGGGGACTTCCCTGGTTGTCCAGTGATTAAGAATCTGCCTTGCAGTGCAGGGGACATGGGTTTAATCCCTGGTCCCAGAAGATTCCACATGCCATAAGGAATCTGTGCACTACAACTACAGAACCTAAGTTCTAAAGCCCGAGAGTCAAAACTAGAGAGTAGCCCCCGCTTGCTGCAACTAGAAAAAGCCTGCACAGCAACAAAGACCTGGCACAGTCAAAAAATAAATACAATTAAATACAATTTTTAAAATATGGTTATGCCCCTTTAAATGCAATATCAGTGGTCATGGGGAGGGAGAGAGGAGTGAAAGAAAGAATTTTTGATAGTTATAAGTCTGCACAAAGCACTGTATGCTTAAGGAAATTAAAAGTTGGGCAGGGCTTAGAAAGTGGTGGTGGCAGTGATGACAGTATATCTAATGGATAGGACTTCACTTGCCACTTCCAGGAGCTTGATTTTAGGGGTAGCTGGTGGATATGGTAGAAAGAGCTTAGCCAACTCTTCGCCTGGAAAAATTTGTCCTTGGCATCGTACTTGTGAAACACCCTTCCTGACCTCAGCACCTGTACTGAGGACCTTCTCTGAGCCACTGCAACACCCAGTACTTATCACTCTCATGGGAGGGAGGCCATGCCTTTTTTCTCTCCCTGTATCTCCAGCCCAAGGTTGGCATGCAATGAATATTTGTTCCATGGATGAATGGATAAACGCTCGATGGAACATGCATGAGTGCACAAGCACATGAACGAGAAAATGAATAAGCAGAGAGACCTGTGAGTCTGGAACTGAGGATGATTCCTATGTGAGAGGTTCAAAGAGGCAGAGTCAGAACCTGGGATTTAACATCTGCTGTGGTTTGTCTCCCAGCAGAGAGAAAGATCAGCAGCAGCAGCATTTTCGTATAGCCCAAGGACATAACTTAGTGTTCTGAGTCAGCAAGTCTTTCTTCTGAGACTGGGGAATCTCCTAGCTGACAAGATAATCTCCAATGAAGCCAGAGGCGGATGGGAAGTCACTTTTGGACAAAGACACCCTGCAGCAGTTTAAATAAAATGCAATACTATCAACACCTAGAATCCACATTCAGTACTTTCACATTCTCTCTATGGTTCAGACTTCTAACACCTTGTGAAGCAGTGTATGGGCAGCCACTCAACATGGAGGTGCTCCTGCTCTCTGAGTGTCCCCAGCTGGACCAGCCCTGCTTCACCTCCACTCACACCCTACTCACATGGCTATCCAACGCGCCTCATCACAGGGCTCAGTCAGTGACTGCCTACGTGCTTGTCCCCTGCCCCAGCTGCTAGTTTCCCTGGTAACTGATGAGCCAACCTGACATCAATCCCCTCTATAGTGATAAACTCCCATTCCTCCCAGTAATGAAGCATGTTGCCACGTCCTGCCTGCTGTCTGCTGTACAGAGTCGAGTGTCACTCCAGGACTTTTGCTTTGGACACGTAGGAGTCCCTATTCAATAAATCATTGATGTCACCAGTTTCCGTGGTCTTCCTGCTAGGCAATTACAAGGCTTGCAGGATGCAGCTCAATGAGTGGGTATGATTATAGATCAGAAACCTGTACCTCAAAGAGGGTGGGTGACCTCCCTAAAGTCACACAGCTGGAAAGTAGCAGAGTCAGGATTCAGTTCTTTTGGTTCAAGGATCCCCTGCAGCTATTTGGGACAACAGGGGCAATGAACCACTGGTGATGAAAGGGAAGGAAATCTACCTGTTGGTTAGGGAAACACTCGCTGCTATAAAAGACTCTGAAATTTGTAATTGCTCCAGCAATCAAAGTTTATTTCTTCCTTGTGTACAATCTAAAGTTGCACAAAAGTCTGCTGAGCAGCTGGCTTTCCTCCAAGCAGGGATTCGGGAACCTACACTCCTTCCATCCTGTGGTTCCACCAGCCTCAATATGTGATTTCAAGCCACCACATACATCTGCATCAGGTCGGCAGTCGGGGAGAGAGCGTGGAGGTCTTGGGTCAGACTTGGAAGTGGCACACATCACGCCCAAGCACATTTCTTCAGCTAGAATTCAGTTACTTCACCGCCAATACTTAGCAACCGAGAAACTGCAAGGGAGGCTGGGAAATGTAGAACAGCTCTGCGCCCTGGAAGAAAGAGAAATGAAATTGGTCAAGTTGGGCAGTCCCTGCCACTACCCATATCCTACAAAGAACATGAGATTCCAGGACACAGCAAAAGCCCCTATGTGACCTCTGGTGGGGACATGAGTCCCTAGACGAGTTTGTAGGAAATCAAACCTTCAGCTGCACTTCAAGCTGCAAGCATGCCCAAAGCCCTTCTGTAATAAGCCTTGATTGTTTTATCCTCTGTGTGAGAGAATACTCCCCTCTACCTTCAACCTCGCCAGTATGAGCACCCCTAGACCCATGGCTAGAGGTGGGCACATGTCCTGAATAGACCCAAGCATATTTCCTCATCCCCTAAGAATCAGGGGTCAGTTTAGGGAAGGTCATGTGATCCAAGGAGAGCCTATTGGCCTCCTTCCCTAACCAGTTAAGAAGGCTCTCTTGTCCCTGGTTACAAAACAATAAGAAGGGAAGTGTGGGGCAGCCTGGTGTCATGCCTGCAGCCTGGTGGAGACATTTGGAACCATGAGGGAGCACACGGAGAATGAAACTGGAGAGCTTCAGTTTTTGGATCCTTAAGGCTAGTCCTTTCCCACCATTTCTGTAGTTTGATTGTATAACCCAATACTTTCTCTCTTTGCTTCACTTAATTCAAGTCATCTGTCACTTGCAACTCACCGAGTGACAACTTCATACATCCAACATGCCAGAAGACATTCTAGAAGGCAGATAGGATCAACAGCAAGTCTTTCTGTGTCTAGTGCTAGCCATATTCATGTTCTCTTGCACACATACACACACACACACACATCCATAAAAGATATGCTGAAGACCTAACACCCAGCACTTCAGAATGTGAATTTCTTTTTAAATAGGGCCTTTAATGATCTTCCCTTGTGGCTCAGCTGGTAAAAAACCTGCCTGCAGTGCAAGAGACCTGGGTTCCATCCCTGGGTTGGGAAGATCCCCTGGAGAAGGGAAAGGCTACACACTCCAGTATTCTGGCCTGGAGAATTCCATGGACTCTATAGTCCATAGGGTTGCAGAGTCAGACATGACTGAGTAACTTTCACTTTCACTTTTCAGGCCTTTCAACAGAGGAGATCAAGTTAAAATGAGATCATTAGATTAAGCCCTAATCTAATGACTGACTGGCATCCGTATAAAAAGGGGAAACTTGAACATACACAGCACAAGATAATGTGAAGAGACAGAGACACAGGGAACACACCACGTGATGAAGAAGGCAGAAACTGGGTGATGCTTCTGCAAGCCGAGGAATACCCAAGACTGAGGGCAAACCACCAGAAACTGGGAGGCATGGAACAGAGTCTCCCTCACAGCCCACAGAAGGGACCCTGCAGACCCCTTGATCAGACATCTAGACCTCCAGAACTGTGAAACAAGCAGCATCTGTTTTTGAAGTCAGCCAGTGCATTGCTGTCTGCTATGGCATTTATAGGAAACTAATGAACATAGTTTTTTGGGCAGGTAACCTGGTGACTCTGCCAGAGTTATCTCTTCCAGGAGGAAAAGCATTAAGTGTTATTCCCCATCTCTGTAATCTCTCTGGAAAGGCCTTAAGGTCCATTTCTCCTTCTGTATTATATATTTATATAGGAGAGAGGGAAAGAGAATAAGGAAAGTTAAATCAATGTAAGATACAGATTCTTTGTTATTAATGTTTCATACACGTGTGCATGCACATGTGTGTGTTGGACCTAGAGGAGGAGGTTATCATAATGATAACAGCAATTGCCATTTATTGTCTACTTTATGTTGGATACAGTTCTTGGTCATTTTAAACATATTGTCTCATTTACTTCTAGAAGAGAGTGAAATGTCTCTTGATGTGAGGTCAATTCAACATGACTTTGAATCCCAGTTTTGCTGCTTATCAGGTATTAAACGTTGGTCATGTAATTTAACCTCCATGAACCTTTTTTATCAATGGAATAATACTTTCTACTTTGTGGAATTTCTGTAATATTATGCAATAATATATATGTATAAACTGATTGTCCCCTTAACAAGTGGTAAATATTACTATTCATCTTCAGAATCACCTTATATGACAGACATTTATAATTCCAATTTTATAGATGAAGAAACTAAGTCCCACGTGCAAATAAGTGACAAAAACTAAATTAGACCAAGATCTGTCTGGTGGCTTCAAAGCCAACATCTTTCTACTATACCCGCCTTGAAAAGAAAATGATCCAAAAAGCAATAATTTGTCAATCCAGCAGTTACACTGTAAGTGAATTTGAATTACATGTATCTGAAACTGTGATACAAGACATTCACAAGGCCTCATTTTGTGCTCAAAATGAGAAATCATACAAATCCCCAGAATTAAAAATCAAAAATTGCTCAATTTCAAAGCCTGTTCAGCCAAGTGCATTACAAGCTGCCACCTTGGTTCTAAAACAGAAGTTCTGTCTTCATTTTGTCAGTACCTTGTGAACTACGCTGTTAGTCACAAGGCTCAAAACTTTATCCACTGATTTTGGTGACAGTTGTGTATAGTTATTATGCATTTTAAACAACCTATCACCATGTCATCAGAGTATTCATAATGTGGTGATACAGAGAGGCACCGAGAGCAACACATTTATTCCCTTCATGAAACATCATAAAAAGTGCTCCCTGTGGCAGCACCTATACTAGATGTCATAAGAAGGCGCTAAAGAAGAGCTGACAGCCATGATGATATGCTATGCTTGCAATTTAGCAGATTCATTTCTGCAGAATATCAGAGATCACCTAAAGAAATGAAAAGCACCATTAAAAGGAAGTTACAGGCCAATGGATGTTGATTTATGTGCTGTGGGAACATACTCTTCCATGCTTTAGTTAGTGGAAAATTTTGCTTTGAATCACATGGGTTTTGAATAACACAAAGTCTTCAGGAATGCATCCACCGTATAAAACGAACCCCCAGTGAAGATATCATCACCTTCNGCTCAGCCTTCTTCACAGTCCAACTCTCACATCCATACATGACCAATGGAAAAACAATAGCCTTGACTAGACGGCCCTTTGTTGGCAAAGTAATGTCTCTGCTTTTCAATATGCTATCTAGGTTGGTCATAAGTTTTCTTCCAAGGAGTAAGCATCTTTTAATTTCATGGCTGCAATCACCATCTGCAGTGATTTTGGAGCTCCAAAAAATAAAGTCTGACACTATTTCCACTGTTTCCCCATCTATTTCTCATGAAGTGATGGGACCAGATGCCATGGATCTTCGTTTTTTGAATGTTGAGCTTTAAGCCAACTTTTTCACTCTCCTCTTTCACTTTTATCAAGAGGCTTTTTAGTTCCTCTTCATTTTTTGCCTTAAGCGTGGTGTCATCTGCATATCTGAGATTATTGATCATTCTCCCGGAAATCTTGATTCCAGCTTTTGCTTCATCCAGCCCAGTGTTTCTCATGATGTACTCTGCATAGAAGTTAAATAAGCAGGGTGACAGTATACAGCCTTGACGTACTCCTTTTCCTATTTGGAACCAGTCTGTTGTTCCACGTTCAGTTCTAACTGTTACTTCTTGACATGCATATAGGTTTCTCAAGAGGCAGGTCAGGTGATCTGGTATTCCCATCTCTTGAATGTAAATAAACATATGAGAATTAAGGAATTCAACTCCAGTAATGTCCTTCAATTGTTTGAAGTGCATTTGAGTTAAATGTCAAATATAACATAGTAATAGTTCTTGAAAATGATTTTTTAGGATATTTTATCTGATGGTGCTGACAAGTCCTCTCTCAATTCTGTTCACACCACAGATTAAGAAAAACCTGACCTGCAAACAGATTTGATATCCCGTTATTAGAATAATTCATTTTCTCAGTACCAATACCAGTATTTTGGTTTGCCCTTTCTTTGAGCCTCAGAGACTTTGTACTCCCTGGGACAGTGTATCAGCATAAAATCGTGGATGGCTGAGGGAAGAGCAATGTTGAAAGTAAGCGAGGGAAAGGAAGTCAATCTTTCCCAACTAGATGAGTTTTATTTTTATTTTATAATTTTATTCATTTACTGTTTGCTGCACTGGGTCTTGGTTGCTGCGCTGGTTTTTCCTCTAGTTGTTGTGAGTGGGGGCGCCTCTCTAGCTGCAGTGCGAGGGCTTCTCATTACAGTGGCTCCTCTCACTGCAGAGCACAGGATCCAGGGACTGCGCGCTTGAGTTGTTGCTGCTCCCAGGCTCCAGAGTGCAGACTAAATACTTGTGGTGCACAGGCTTAGTTGCTCTGCGGCATGTAGGATCTTCTTGGACCAGGGATTAAACCTATGCCTCCTGCATTGGCAGGTGGATTCTTTACCGTTGAGCCACCAGGGAAGCCCTCATGCAGATGACTTTAAAGAAGATGATTTATTTCAAGGAAGATTCCCATGTTCTGTGTATTCTCAGAAGGTACCGAGAAGTACAAACAGCCTGATTTGAAGACCACTGTTTTACAATATGTCTAACTTGAACTTTCTGATCATACTTTCTAGATTGGATTTATATAATTTGCATAGAGCTTCTCAGTAAATTTAGGAGTCAGAGGAAATCTTGCTCTCATCCTTCATCTATATGCATTGCCATAAGCTTGAGCTCCTTTGGGACTGTCAGCATACAAATATTGTTCAGGGCACAAAGGACTAAATATTCCTCCCTTCCACATGTTGCTTGAATGATTTTAAAATCAATTTAGGTCGCATTACCTGGCAGGAGTTGTTGAGCAAAGCAGAATCCTAGCTAAAGCTGAAAATCGAGATGAGGCACTTTAAAGTTTTACAGGTTATACTAATATGTATTGAGGAGAGAAAAGAGTAGAACAGAGACATTTTTGAAACCTAGAGGAACAACCATTTACAGAAATGAACGAACATAATTTTTAAATCATTAATAAGTGAGATACAATGGAAACCACTAATGTTGAATTCAGTATTTGTATTTGGTCTTTAAATTTTTTGGCCAGTATTTCCTTTTCCTCAGTTATCATATTAGATGTATTTCAATAATTCTTAAAGCTGATGTTGTCTTTAAGTTTTCACAATGATATTCCTTCCCTGTCAGTCTTTTACTCTGATGAATTTCTGATTTTTTTAAAATATAAATNGAGGAGAAGGGGACGACAGAGGATTAGATGGCTGGATGGCATCACTGATTCGATGAACGTGAGTCTGAGTTAACTCCGGGAGTTGGTGATGGACATGGATGCCTGGCGTGCTGCAATTCATAGCATCGCAAAGAGTCAGATACGACTGAGCGACTGAACTGAACTGAGTATATGTTTATAAAGAACAATATTTGAACTGAAAATTAATGTTTGTTTCTGAGACAATGTATATATTTTATTTTATCATATGAAGAGAAAATTAGCTAAAAGCAATATTAGTAAATGCATTTGACAAGTGTAATGTGGTAAAATAGCCTCTTCTTAAGAAACAAAGCCTAATGGAAAGTTAGGTTTTAGTCTAAAATGATGATGATGATGATATCATTAGTTCCTGGTGGCCTACTGAAACTCGGTGACAGGCATATAGGTAGATAAGTATTTAGTGCATAGTTGTTGAAAAATTGCAAAAATAATTTTCTGGCAATGAAAAAAGGCCTTCTGATATTTCTGTTTTCTACCTTTTCATCTCTATCCTTAAGAACTTCAACAACAGCTAGTCATGGTTTTGTCAGTGTGATTTTTCAAACACCTTATTAAGAGCATTGATGAAGATAAAACAATGGTTTTTTCATCAATGTTAAAGTAGGAATACAAACAAGTAATATTTATCTAGCATTCTTGATGCATTAGTCACTCAGTTGTGTGGAACTCTTTGTGATCCCATAGACTCTAGCCCTCCAGGCTCCTCTGACCTTGAATTCTCCAGGCAAGCATATTTGAGTAGGTTATCATTTCCTTCTCCAGGAAATCTTCCCAACCCAGGGCATGAACCTGAGTCTCCTGCATTGCAGGCAGATTCTTTACCATTTAAGTCACCAGGGAAGTGTTCTTGAACATATGTATAATTAAATGTTCTGTGTGCATATGACATGATATTGAACTTATCAAAGAGCTTGCTGTGTGCCAAGAAGCTTCAGTCATGTTCAACTCGGTGTGACCCCATGGACTGTAGCCCGCCAGGTTCTTCCATCCATGGATTCTCCAGACCAGAATACAGGAGTGGATAACCATTCCCTCCTCCAGGGGATCTTCTGTATCCCGGGATTGAGCTCACATCTATTACATCCTGCATTGGCAGTCAGGTTCTTTACCACTAGCTCCACCTGGGCTTGTGTGACCTCTATTTGAAAGATTTGTTAAGATAACAATATCTTGATAAATTGGAAGAATATAAGAAAAAAAATCTCTATTATTTTGTAAAAATTAAAAAAAATAAGAACGATATAAAATGGATGAATAAAATTTAGAAGACACATGGTTCCACCTGTACTTAATGAATAAATGTATCTATTTAATAAATAAATGTCAGCATAATTTTCTAAAATATTTTAAGTAATTGATGTCCAAAATATTTTTGTTTACATATAGAAAGAGGCACTATTACATATTATTTAAGATGATAATATCTGTTCCAAAGTTTGCTTCCACTGACTATTGAATTCATTTAGCAAATGATTTAACTTTTATGAGTCTTAATACTTCTATAAAATTTTGGGAAAGACAGTACCAAATATATAGAGCTACTTGGTGAAATTCATTGTATAGTCCATGTAAAATAATAATAACAGTGCCTGGAAAATACAAAACATTCACTAAATATTACTTATTTTTAGGAAATCCAGGTAACGGTTGAAATCTGCAGCAGAGTAGATATTTCTTTCATTTTTGTCCGTGATTGAAAATATGACAGCTTCCTCCCTTGAGAAGATGGTTAAGAAGGAGCTTTGAAAAATTCCTCTAATGCTAAGTTGATACATCAGTCATACTCAATACAAAAGGGAAAGTATATACAATATGAAATTAAAGTCAAAGCTCAAAGATGTAGTTATAAAATATGTGGTAAGAAAAACTGTTTTAAAATACATTTACTTGCAGCACTTTAATAAGCAGGTTCCCTTTTGCTAAGTTGAGGTCCTTAGGGTATGGGAAAGTAGGCATGAGGACAAGTAAAAATCAGAACCTGGGCAGAGATCCCTGGAACTGGCAGTGCCATACAGATGTATGGTGGCTTGAACTGGAAACTGGAAGATACACATTTTACAAATTTTTTTTTTCCTAGACTTGACAGTGAGACTCCAATAGGCAGTACAATCCAGGCGTGAACTATGGTCATAAAGGGAAGAAAAACCAGCTGCGGCCATCAATAATGAAAATCAGTTAAGGACCCCATTAAATTAGACCCTGAGGAAAATGCACATCATTTGATAATAATATTGTTCATATATTACCTTTTTATAAAACCAAGGTAATTTGTTGTTTAGTGACTAAAGTGACCTTGGGTGTATTTTAGCTAATCATTTTCCCTGTAATGAAGAATTTTCCGATACATGCATTTCCTTCCTTGGTATCTGGTTTGACTTGTAGTCAGTTGGACTTGCATGAAATGATATCACTGTGATATGCTCAGAATGAGGTGAAGTAAATGCCTCAAACAGATTCCATCACTTATTAGAGTCAAATACATGTGGAGTTTAGGTAAAATCAAGAAAGCCCTGAATATAACCAGATAGCTAGTAGACATAGAAACATGAGAAATTTCAAGATATGTGACTTCTATAGCAATTACTTTCTATTTTCAAATCTCTCAGACTTTTGGTGGAAATCTATTGCCTTTAAAGTCTTAGAATTTACCCTGTAGACTCTAATATAGTTTTAAATCAAGAAGTGGGATGCCTCCAGCTTTGTTTGTCTTTCTCAGGATTGCTTTGGCTATGTTGAGGTCTTTTGTGATTCCATTAATTTATAGTTTTTTTCTTCTATTTTTGTGAAAAATATCATTGTGGTCTTGGCTTATATGGAATCTGTAAATCACATGGACATTTTAACAATATTAATTCTTCAAATTCATGAACATAATAGACCAGCAATAAATCCACACTTAAACAGTCTTTGACAAGGGTGTCAGAACACAAAATGAGGAAAGGACACTTCAGTAAATGGTGTTGGTAAAACTGAATATCTACATATGAAAGAATGAAGGTAAAACTCTATCTTACACCAGCTAGAAAATGAAATTGAAACGGATTGCAAACCTGAAACCATAAAATTCCTAGAAGAAAACATGAGGAGAAAGTACCTTGGTGTTCACCGTGCAGTGATATTTTGGCATATGACAACAAAAGCACAGGCAACAAAAGCACTTATGCACAGAAAAAAAAAAATCAACAGGATGAAAAGAAAACTTATGCAATGGAAAAATATTTATAAATTATATATCTGATAAAAGATCAATAGTAGAAATATATAAGGAACACATACAACTCAAGAGCAAAACAATTTAATAGGCCAATTTAAAAATGAGCAAAGTACATAAACAGACATCTCTGTCAAAAAGATATACAAACAGGTATATGAAAAGGTACTCACCATCACTAACCTCAGGAAAATGAAAAAAACTGAGAGATATCACTTTGCATCTGTTAGAATGGCTATTATCAAAAAGACAATTAATAAGTACTATCAAGGATGTGCAAGGAGGAAAATTCTTATACCCTGCTAGTGGAACATAAACTTGTGCAGCCAGCATAAAGAATCAATATGGAGGTTTTTCAAAAAATTAAAAACAAAACAAAACAAAAAAAAACTACCATGAGATCCAGTAATCCCACTTCTGAGTATATAGCCCATGAAAATACAATGAGTACCTTTAACTGAAGTACTCACCAACAGATGAATGAGTAAAAGATGTTATGGTGGTGGTTTAGTCATGTCTGACTCTTGCAACCCCATGGACTGTACCCACCTGGCTCCTCTGTCCATGGGATTTCCAGGCAAAAATATTGGAATGGGTTGCCATTTTCTCCTCCAGGGAATCTTCCCAACCCAGGGATTGAACCCAGGTTTCCTGCACTGCAGGCAACTTCTTTACCGAGTGAGCTACTGGGGAAGGCCTTTGAATATTAGTCAGCCGTGAGAAAGAAGAAAATCCTGCCTTTAGCAACAATGCAAAAGGTGAACCTTATGGTAATTTAAATAAGCCAGGCAGAAAAAGACAGATTCTGTAAGATCTCATTCTTAAGTGGAATCTAAAAAGAAAACTCATATGGTCAGAGTAGAGCATTTATTGCTAGGGGCTGGGGAGTCAGGAAAATGAAGAGATGTCGGTCACAGGGAAGAGACTTTCAGGTATTAGATAAATACATTCTAGAGATCAAATGTACAACATGGTGACTCTAGTTAATAATTTTGTATTGTATACTTGACTTTTTCTTAGAGAGTTGATCTTAGACATTCTCACCACACATACACAGCAAGTCAGTCCATGAAATAATGGATATAGAAATTGACTTGATTGTGGTTATCATTTCACTATGTATACATACATCAAAATATCACACAACACACTAGTGAATAATGTTAGTTGCTTAGTCATGTCCAACTCTGAGACAACATGGGCTGCAACATGCCAGGCCCCTCTGTTTATGGGATTTTCCAGGCAAGGATACTGGAGTGGGTTACCATTTCCTTCTCCAGGGAATCTTCCTGACCAAGGGATCAAACCTGGGTCTCCCTCATTGCAGGCAGATTCTTTACTGTCTGAGCCACCAGGTGAGCCTCAAAAATTTGTTCTTTATTATCTGNTCCAGGCAAGGATACTGGAGTGGGTTACCATTTCTTTCTCCAGGGAATCTTCCTGACCAAGGGATCAAACCTGGGTCTCCCTCATTGCAGGCAGATTCTTTACTGTCTGAGCCACCAGGTGAGCCTCAAAAATTTGTTCTTTATTATCTGAGTATCCTCTGTCCATGAAATTCTCTAAGCAAGAATACCAGAGTGGGTAGCTGTTCCCATCTCCAGGGGGTCTTCCCAACCCAAGGATTGAACCCAGGTCTCCTGCCTTGTAGGCAGTTTCTTTACAGTCTGAGCCACCAGGGAAGCCTGTGCACTTTAAATATATACAATTTTATTTTTCACTTATACCTCAATGAATATTGAGGAAGAAAATAATGTACCGTAAGAATCTACCTTATGTAGATNGTGGATTCGTGTCGATGTATGGCAAACCCAATAGAGTATTGTAAAGTTAAATTTAAAAATAAATAAATTTAAAAAAAAAAATATATATACAATTTTATTTTTCACTTATACCTCAATGAATATTGAGGAAGAAAATAATTTACCGTAAGAATCTACCTTATGTAGACGCTGCCTACCTAAGGTAGTGGGCAGTTGGTCAATGACAATAAGAGACTAGCTGCTCCAGTGGGCACACCACAGGCTGGCAGAAAACATGTCACAAAGGCTCATGGTTTTAACACAAACCCAAAGAGATTCTGAAATTCCAAAAAAACTGGTGACTCCCATCTTAATATGTATATATCAAAAGAAGGAACACCATGGTAACTAAAAATTGTTTAAAGATAAATAAGAAATTTGATTTAATTGATTTTTTTTAATAAACAGAAGTTGACATTATTTTTTTTTCTTTGATCTCAACTGAATTCAAGGCAAGAGGACCTGTGGATAAAATGAAGCAGAAAACTAAGCATCACTGTGTTGTGCTTAGTCTCTCAGTCATGTCTGACACTGCAAAGCCATGAACTGTAGCTTATCAGGCTCCTCTGTCCATGGGGATTCTCCATGGCAAGAACACTGAAGTGGGTTGCCATGCCCTCCTCCAGGGGATCTTCTCAACCCAGGGATAGAACCCAGGTCTCACCCATCGCAGGCGGATTCTTTACTGTCTGAGCCACCAGGGAACCCCAAGAATACTGGAGTATGTAGCCTCTCCCTTCTCCAGGTGATCTTCCCAACCCAGGAACTGAGCCCAAGTCTCCTGCATTGAGCATCACTATATCTCCTTTATTTCTCCTATCTCTGTTTTATGAACAATAATTACAACTTCTGTCTGTCCCTTTAATCTTAGTGGATCTCAGGATTTTTTCAAACTCCTTTTCTCATCCCAATTGGTACACACCTCTTGCGTTTTATTCATTTTTTTTTTCTTGGCTTCTACCATCTTTGTACACAGTTCTGTGAACCCTAAATCTATAATTTCAGTCTCAGGCATGCTCATAAGTTCAAATCAAGATATCTGATGGCTTATGAAAACATCTATTTGAAATCCCATTAGGAAACAGTGAATTATACTTATATCGTCAGATAACATCTCATCAACTTACCACCTTCTCCTATTAGTTCAGTTCAGCTCTGTCGTTCAGTTGTGTCCGACTCTTTGTGGACCTCCCCAAGGACTGCAGCATGCTAGGCTTCCCTGTCCATCACCAACTCCTGGAGCTTGCTCACACTCATGTCTATTGAGTCAGCAATGCCATCCAAGCATCTCATCCTCTGTCATACCCTTCTCCTCCTGCCTTCAATCTTTCCCAGGATCGGGGTCTTTTCCAATGAGTCAGTTCTTCACATCAGGTGGTCAAAGTATTGGCGTTTCCGCTTCAGCATCAGTCTTTCCAATGAATATTCAGCACTGATTTCCTTTGAGATTGACTGGTTTGAACTCCTTGCAGTCCAAGGGACTCCCAAGTATCTTCTCCAACACTGCAGTTCAAAAGCATCAATTCCTTGGTGCTCAACTTTCTTTTTAGTCCAACTCTCACATCCATACATGACTACAGGAAAACCATAGCTTTGACTAGATGGACCTTTGTCAGCAAAATAATGTTTCTGCTTTCGAATATGCTAAGTTGGTCACAGCTTTTCTTCCAAGGATCAAGCATCTTTTAATTTCATGGCTGCAGTCACCATCTGCAGTGATTTTGGAACCCCCAAAATAGTCTCTTACTGTTTCCATTGTTTCCTCATCTATTTTCCATGAAATGATGGGACCTTCTCCTATACAAGCTTGCTTACTAATATTTTTTTTTTTGTTATTTGCATTTGAACACTAGTGTTGAACCTAATTTCAGTCCTCCATTCTTTCTAATCAGTCACAAAGTCATGTTTGTTGTTCCACTTATATGATCATCAAACTGTCCATTTCTCTCCTTACTCAATGCTGTTGCTCTAAAACATACCATTACGAATTCTAACCTTGCTTTATTGTAGTCATTCATATTGTCTGCCTTCCGTTAGATTGAATTGAAATACTAGGAATGTTGAAATATTATAACTGCTTCTAAAACTCAAATGTGATAAATGTTTGACTTACCTTTCTTAACTACCTCACACTTAAAACGGGATATAGTTGCCCTTATTCTCTTCCCTGCACTTTGTATTGTCTTTTATTGCATACAAACTTCCTTAGACTGCTCTCCAGCAGGACACAGCAAGGCTATCTACTCTATAAGCCCTTGTAGTCACATGTTCTAGTAAATGCTGATCATGGAGAGAATGCCAGTAATTTTATTGAATGAATAATTAACTCCAGTAAATTTTTATATAATAAAATTGTTCACAATCTCTTGTTTCACCATCAAAAATAAGATACATGCCAGATATCAGGTATGTATCTTAAGTACTTATATTTCAAGTACTTAAGTACTTAGTTTCAAGTACTTGTATTTTTTAGTGAAGAGTTTGTACTCCTAAGATTATAAAATGTGTAACTAATACCAGTGTAGTAAAAGCCCTCTATTCTCTGTTGCATTAAAACAAACAAACAAACAAACACATGATAGTGGAGTAATGATAGTTTGTTCTGCTATTATTTGCATGTATGTGTGATGGGTAGGATTCTTGACTCTAATCCTTCACTCTTCCCTGTATCCATAGCCTTGTCATAGCCTCACTGTGGGCAGAAACCCCTGGCACTGGGCTTGGCCCAGTGTCTTGCTAAAGACAATGATATGTGCAAGTATTTGAATTTTTAGTGCACTAAATTCAAGCTGCAGCTTAAAGACGTCTTATGTGTTTCCACTAGTTTGCTTGCACTTTTTACATCACCATGAGAGGGTCATGGACCCAGGAGGAAGAAAGCCATGGGTCACAAGTGAACTGTCCCAGAAAATACCTGTTTTAAACAGCAAAACCCCAGTGACAAGCAAATGCATTAGAAAAAATAAATGAGTGTTGTTATAAGCTTGAGGGTGTTGGGTAATTTTATGTACCAAGAGTTAACTGATGCAGTTTTTTTAAACTTTATTAAAAGTAAAGGCAAATCTGAAGTATAACTCAAGCATTCATTGTTAATCAACCCCTTAGGCTGATCACTTACCTCATTAATAAATTTAGTTTATATTCAATTTCATAACATTTTCCTAAAAGCTGATACGTGAACCCATATTCAAGAAGTCATGGAGATAAAACTTTTAGATACTGTTATATACATGAACTATCTAGGGAACAAAACAAACAGACAATGGCTTCATGCCATAAAGAAGAAAAGGTAAATCAATTGAAATTATTTAAAGCTATATTTCCCTAAAGGTAAGTTTTCTATTTGACTTTTGAAATATACATGTATTTCTCAATCCTCCCTGGAAAAAATAATGCTACTTGCCAGAGTCCAGCTCCAGCAGCCAAGGAGTCAGCCTGAAGGGGTGAGCGGTGTCGGCGGACAATGATGTAGCCTCTGTCTCAAAGTACGCAACTACATGTTTATTTCAAGCTTCAGGTTTTCTTTTATACTTTGACAAAAGCATTAGGTCAGAGGTTTGACATCTTTAGTTTTCCCCACCCAGATTTACTGTCTCCAGAAACTATTGTTGCCCTTCAAACAGAGTTCCTGCTTCAGCAGTTCTCTCAGAATCTGCTTTACTATCTGTTATCTACTTTCTCTTATGTGTCTTATACTTAACTTGTGATTACATTGTAAGTCATGCCACATTCCTCAGTTCATTTCTTATCTTTTTAAATCCTGTTTGCCTCTAGCATCTTAAGATCACTATCTCCTAAAAAGGCTTCTAGCTATTCTTAATTATTCCTAAACCCTAAACTCAACAAACTTGATTTACCATAAATATTTCCCTCACAAACAGGTCTCAGATAACAATCCTTCCTGTGGCCTCAAGCTGCAGCCTATGTGCTTGTCCTGGGACATTCTTTGTAAAGATCCTTCAACAAATGTCAATGGTTTCTTTATAGATTGTTTTCGGGGCACAGCTGCAGAAGGCTTTGTGTTTTCTCATGCTTCTCTCAAGCACCTTAACATTCTTTCCAGCCAACTCAACTGAAAAAAAGAAAAAAATAGTCAGAATCACAAGGCCTAACTCCTTCATCCTGGGACTGTGCCTGCGAGATGAGGAGAAGGGGTTGGGGCCATGCCTCCATTTTGTCAGTAGTGCCTAACGTGGCTCCCGACAGCTACTGGCAACTAATTATTAGAGTATGATAGTAAATGATGTGATTTACAATATGTACTAAAAATTTTTTCTTTATATTTTCATTATAAACAAGCAAACTTTAGTAATCATGATATTTAATTTTACATTACCTCAGAGTTTAAATAGTCAGGGGCCTGTAGTTAAGCTTTATAAATACTCATAATTATTTTATAAATGGGTGGAAGTATTGACTGGTTCTGACAACAGGCTCTAGATTTGAGTTTTTCATGATCAATTAGAGTAGGTAGTATGCAACTCGCAGATTCTAAGGTTGAAAGAAAATAAATGTGTGTATTTACTTTTATTCAAGTGCTTTGGCATGTTTTGTCTTTTTTTATTTTTCTAGACAAGAGGAGCTAATACTTGTGTGTACTATAAACATGAAGTCTGTTTGATAACTATTATTGAAACATCTGTTCTTCTGTATATGACATTTCTGAAATAAGCATTTTTATGTATCTCCAGTGGTATAGTTGAATCCAAGTTTGGCTTGCGTATCCTATATGGATTTATAGACCTATTTCAAGAGTTATTCTGTTCTTGGATGTTATCTGTTTTAAAATCTGTGTGCCCAGCACGGAAGACAGAAAATAAATAAGATTTTGTATTTTGTGGTAAAGCAAGTATTGTGTTACCAAAAGAGTATGTGGGGCCCAGCTGCTCACTGCCCCAAAGTCAATAAACAGGCCAGGTTGGTGGAAAGGAAACTTTGCTTAATTTCAGATGCTGACCACTGGGGGTAGTGGGTGGCAGACATCTGTCTAAAGGCCAACTCCACCTGCCTACTGGCAACCAGTGGGACAAAAGCTGTTACTGACAGAGGTTGGGGGGAGGGAGGCACTACATGAAGAAACAGCACAGTCATTTCTGAGAGTTATCTTCAAACTGATCATAAGTGGTCTAACCAGGATCGTCTTGGTTTTATTAGATTCAGTTAATCTTTAGTTTCAGGGTCCATTTGTTCCCATTTCTTTGCAGCCATTTCTCAGAATTGTGGCAGGTCCTGTCTTGCACACAGTCTGGTCATCATGTAATTAACTACCTTCACCTGGGGTTTCAGTATCTAGAAGACAGCTCACAGGATATTGCTCAGAATATTATCTATAGTCCTTGAGAAGGAACTAAAGATCCTTGACTATGCTTAATGATTACTTTATTATTATTAGGTTTCCTTTGGCTGTTTTCCTTTGTTTTCACATGTTCTCATTTCTCTGATTAAACTTGTTCTTTGAGTAAAGTTTTCCACAGACAAAGGCAGGCAGAGGACATGATGAGGGGTCAAGGACCTTTGGGCCTCTATCTGTTCCAACTGTGCTTAAATAGTTATGGGTTACAGGCTACCTTGATACCTGATATGCTGGGAACTGAGGGAAATTCCTGGATAAGAACTGAGATTTAAACTGTCATCAATAAATATTCCCAGAAGATGGAGGAATGGGATCTCAGTTTTGTTGGGGGATCTATGAAGAATACCACAGAAATCTGCAACATTATTTCTTTTAGAAAAGAAATCCACGTTGTGGCTTCAAAATCACTTTATTTACAATTTGGTAGAAATCTGCTTAAAAGTGATATAAAATGCCAAATGGGCTTAGTCAGTATATAAACTAAACTTAAGCAAAAATGTTAACTTTTGTATGAACAATCAGTTTGCATAGAAGTTACTTATTTAAGGGCACATTTCGTGTTCTGTATTTTATGAACTTTAAGGCATTTTTTTTTTCACAGTTAAAAACTTCCCAAACAAGACAAATTCAATGATTATCTTTGGACAGATTGTAGCCACTTTTGTTGACATTGACTGAACATATGTAAAATAGCTTGTATCTATTTCTATTTCTACACCTCAACTAAAATATATGCATCAATTATTCTACTTACATTTAATTAAGTTGTCACTTAATTTTTATTCCATAATACTGCAACCAGACTTAACACTTGGTCAGAGTTCTCAAGATTTGAAAAAAAAAAAAATTTGAAACAATACTGGAGAGCTTTTAAAATAAATGATACATTACACAGACATTAGCAGAATGGAAAAATGGTAATCTCAATAGATGCAGGAAAATTTTTTAACAAAATTCAACATTTACTAATGATAAAAAAAAAAAAAACAACTTTCTTACAGAAAGATATAGAATGAATGAACTTAGGCACATTGTCCATATATGAAAAGCCCGTGGCTAAAGTCATAATCAGGGTTTCACAGGTGGCACTAATGGTAAAGAACCTGCCTGCCAAGGCAGGAGGTGTGAGACACAGTTTCGATCCCTGGGTTGGGAAGATCCCCTGGAGAAAGACATGGCAAACTACTCCAGTAATTTTGCCTGGAGAATCCCCATGGACCGAGGAGCCTGGTGGGCTACAATCTATAGTGTCACAAAGAGTTGAACACATCTGAAGGGATTGAGCATAAGCACATACAACTTCATAATTAATGAGGAAAAAGACAAGTTTTTTCCTCTAAGATAGTACAAGGCAAGGTTACCCACTGTTGACACTTCTATTTAGGTAGTACCAGAATTCTTAAAAAGATGAATTAGACAATGATGATGACAAAGCATCCAACTCAAGAAGGGAAGAAGTAAAATTACCTGTGTTTTCAGAGAGATGTAGAAAATCCTAGAGACACAACGGGATACTGCTAAAACTAACAAATGGATTTATAAGTATTGCAGGATCATAATTAACAAAACCAGTAATTTTTCTATATACTTGCAGTGAATTATATAAAAAATAACTTAAGAATAAAATCACATTCAAAATGGGATCCAAATAAATCCCATTCAAAAAAATCCCTAAGAATACTTAGGAATACTTGGGCTTCCCTAGTGGCTCACAGTGTAAATAAAGAATCTGCCTGTAATGCAGGAGATACACTGGTTCAATCCTTGGGTCAGGAAGTCTTCTGGAGAAGGGAATGGCTACCTATTTCCAGTATTCTTGCCAGGAGAATTCCATGGACAGAAGAGCTTGGCAGGCTATAGTCCATGGGGTTGCAAAGAGTCAGATATGACTGAGTGACTAACACTTTCACTTAGGAATAAACCTGACCATAAACAACCTTCACTGAAAATCATAAAATATTAATGAAGAAATTTAAAGGAGACACAGATAAATGGAAAGATAATCCACAATCATGAAAAAATTAATGTTGTCAAAATGTCTACACTACCCAAAATAATCTACAGGTTCAATGCAATATCTGTCAAAATCACTTTACAGAATTAAAAGATATATATAATCCTAAAAATCATATGTAGCCACAAACACCCTGAAGTCCTCAAAGCAACATTGAGCAGGAAGAACAAAGTCAGAGCATCACACTTTCTGACTTCAAAATAAGTTACAGCAAGCAAAACAGTATATACCGATGCAAAAAGAGACACATAGACCAGATGAACAGAATAGGAATCTCAGAAATAAATCTATAAATGTGTGATTATCTTATTTTCAGAATTGTGTCCAAGAGCATACAATAGGGAAAGATTATCTCTTTAACAAATTATGTTGGAGAAACTAGATATCGAGATGGAAAGCCCTTGTTTCATACCATATACAAAAGTCAACTCAAAATGGGTTAAAGATATAAACAGGAAACCTGAAACAGTTAAACTACTAAAAGAAGATATTGAGAGAAATTTTCTTGACATGAATCTGATAAATTTTGGAGGTATAACTCTAAAAGCAAAGACAACAAAAGCAAAAAAAAAAAAAACAAAAAACAAATAACCCTAAAATCTGCATAACAAAGGAAACAAGTCTCCAGGAGACAGTGAAAGGACAGGGAAACTACAGTCCATGGTGCCACAAAGAATTGGACATGACTGAGTCCAACGACAACAATTTGTACTATGGTTTCCCAGATGGTGTTTGTGGTAAAGAACCCACCTGTCAACTCAGGAAGCATAAGAGACACGGGAAGGGGAGGGGGGATGAATTGGGACATTGGGATTAGTGGATGTGCATTGCCGTGTTTAAAACAGATAGCCAGTGGGAATCTGCTGAATGGCACAGGGAACTCAGCTAGGTGTTCTATGGTGACCTAGACAGGCGAGGTGGNAAGGGGAGGGGGGATGAATTGGGACATTGGGATTAGTGGATGTGCATTGCCGTGTTTAAAACAGATAGCCAGTGGGAATCTGCTGAATGGCACAGGGAACTCAGCTAGGTGTTCTATGGTGACCTAGACAGGCGAGGTGGAAAGGTGGCGGGAAGGACCACGAGGAAGGGGTATATGTATACATATAGCTAATTCACTTTCTTGTTCAACACTGTAAAGCAACACTACACCCCTATTTAAAAAGAAGCAAGTAACGATAAATGATTGAAATGCTATGCTAAGTGGAAGAAGTTAGTCACAAAGGGCCTTATATGATCCCATTCTTATGAGATGTTCAAAATATGCAATTCTATAAAGTATATTAGTGGTTGGCTAGAACTAAAGATTGGCTTAAGTTGGGTGAGATAGAATGGGAATGTTTGCAGAGGTTTTTTTGTGGGGCTGGCTGATGAAATATTCCAGAATTAGATTGTGGTGGTATATTCACAACTTTTCCAACATACTAAAAAAAAAAAAAAATTGAATTATAAATATTAAACAGGTTAATTTTATGGTTGTGATTTGTATCATAGTAACACTTAAAAACCTGTCTTTTTAATACATTGCAATGATTTATAGAAAAAAAAATCATAATCCCTTTAAGTTTGTTAGTAACCTAAAATTTAACTTTTGGATCACAAAATTATCTAAAATTTAAAAAGAAATGTATGTATTATTTTTAGAAATAAATGCAAAGCAAAAATAAGAATAAAAACTGAGGAAACATTAGAGAAAGAAATACTTCTTTAATGGTTTAATAGTAATGATAATTCTAGCAGGCAAGAGTTTTACTCAAATGTTACAGAAATAATAAAAGTTTACAGAGAATTCTTCAAATTGTTTCTGAAACATTGTATGCTATATTTTTATTTAAATTACTAAATGATCAGCTCATTTGCTGTATGAAAGTAGTTCTTTTAATTATAAATATGGAATTTATAATACTTTAAATTTTTGCTTCCCATGATATGTTATTTTTATTTAATCTTATGGTTAAACAGATGGCATAACCTATTATATACTTACAAAATATGTATTGCTCGACACACAGCAACAGCAATACTTTTTAAGGTATGAAAACAAATCAAGAAACTTGAGTTTTTTTTTTAAGAAATACTCAACGTGCCCAGGAAGAGGAAAATTAAAAGTGCTGGATTCTATAAAAGATATAGATATCACCAGTGTAGCTATACTATTCTGTGATTCAGGTTAGGGCAGCAAAAGATTCCTCTGAAACTAAATTGATTTCTGGCTCCCAGTAATGTTTCTGCTACCGTCCTATTCTGCCTTTTGAAGCTGCTTCATGGTACCCATTCAAATATCTTATTTACTTGGAATAGAAATGCAAATAGTCCTAGTATAGAAAGATTTATTGCATTTTCTCAAGCTTAGAGAAATATTAATATGTTCATAAGTATAGTGAGGTTATAGAAGGTATAGTCATTTTTTCTCTACTTCTATATTTATAAATATTTACTGAATAGTAGATATTACATTCAAATCAAAACAACACAAATTAGAAACTAAAAATTTTTAGTTAGTCACATATTTACAAAAGTATATGGATAACAAAATTCGATTAAAGTTATCAATTTTACACATGATTTTAAATCTTGAATATAAAAATGATGCTCTAATGGCATAAAGTGAGGATGAACTAAAGAGCCTCTTAAAAAGAGTGAAAGAGGAGAGTGAAAAATCTGAATTAAAACTCAAAATTCAAAAAACCAAGATCCTGGCATCTGAGCCCATAACTTCATGCCAAATAGATGGAGAAATAGCCTCAACATTGGCAGATTTTATTTTCTTGGGCACCAAAATCACTGTGGACAATGACTACAGCCAAGAAATTAAAAGACATTTGCTCCTTGGAAGGAAAGTTATGACCAACCTAGACTGCATATTAAAAAGCAGAGACATCAGTTTGCTGACAAAGGTCCATATAGTCAAAGCTTTGATTTTTCCAGTAATCATGTATGGATATGAGAGTGGGACCATAAAGAAGGCTGAGTGCTGAAGAATTGATACTTTCGAACTGTAGTGCTGGAAAAGACTCTTGAGAGTCCCGTGGACTGCAAGGAGATCAACACAGTCAATCCTAAAGGAAATTAGTCCTGAATATTCATTGGAAGGACTGATGATGAAACTGAGCTCCAATAGTTTGGCCACCTGATGAGAAGAGCCGACTCATTAGAAAAGACCCTGACACTGGGAAAGATTGAGAGCAGGAAGAAAAGGGGGCAACAGAGAATGAGATGATTGGATGGCATTATTGACTTAATGAACATGAGTTTGAGCAACCTCCAGGAGACAGTGAGGAACAGGGAAGCCTGACCTGCTACAGTCCATGGCATCACAAAGAGTGGGACACCACTTAGCCAATGAACAACAAAAAAAGAAACTGAATACACCCACAAAGCAGTACGAATTTTATTTTGGTGACTCAGAGGGTAAAGAATTTGCTTACATTGCAGGAGACACAGGTTCAGTCCCTGGGTTGGGAGGATCCCCCAAAGAAGAGAATGGCAACCCACTCCACTATTCTTGCCTGGAGAATCCCATGGACAGAGGATCCTGGCATACCACAGTCCATGGGATCCTAAAAAGTCCGATATGGCTGAGGGGCTGACACTTTCAGTTTCATACATTATACTCAGGCTTAGAAACAGCAAATATGAATTTCTACCATATTTTGGCACTGCTGTAGATACATTATATCACAAAATTAAGTATAAATACACTTCAGCCCTCTTTAGCACTAGCTTTTTTTTTTTTTTAATCTAGGGGCTTCTCTGTGAAATATCACTCTATAAACAAAGATTTACTTGACTGTTATTTGCATGACATATTAGTAGGTTTTATGTCTTTTGAATCTCACAT
>SJYV01046367.1:0-10230 GCA_006410875.1 Neotragus pygmaeus | reverse complement strand
CAATCACTTCCAGCACTGAGGCACTTTCGAGTCCCTGCTTATAGACTCCATGATATGATGACAAGTCATCGTCACTGTCGGCAAGCACGATGCTAGAATGGAATTTGAACCAAGCTCCTCTGTTTCTTTCCTTTGCCTCCAGGCCCTGGCCCTTCTGTTCAGACAGCACTTTGAAAGAAAGACCCCCCCAGTCTGGTTTCTCACTCAGACCGTGGTCTGTCCACCCATCTTGCTGGGAGAATGTACAACGCGCGGTGGATCCTGAAAACAGAAAAAGGCAGGCTCTGTCAGCCGGGTGCTTGATGCTCAGATGACACACGCTGGGATCCTGATAACCACCCCCACCTCAACTTTCTCTCTTGCCTCACGTGTGAATCTTGTTACTCCAGCATGGCGGTATCTGCTTGGATTTTAAAGACCCACTTAGCAAAGGTGTCTGTATAGTCATGGCTCTGGTCTTTCCAGTAGGCATGTACGGATATGAGAGCTGGACCATAAAGAAGGCAGAGCACCAAGGAATCGATGCGGAACTTCGAAGAATCAAACTGTGGTGCTGGAGAAGACTCTGGAGAGTCCCTTGGACTGCAGGGTGATCAAACTGGTCAGTGTTAAAGGAAATCAACTCTGAATATTCATTGGAAGGACTGATGCTAAAGCTGCGGCTCCGATACTTTGGCCACTGGATGTGAACAGCCAACTCACTGGAAAAGGCCTTGATTCTGGGAAAGATTGAAGGCAGAAGGAGAAGAGGGCAACAGAGGATGAGATGGTTGGATGGCATCACCGATTCCATGGACCTGAGTTTGAGCAAAGTCTACGGGATTGTGAAGGACAGGGAAGCCTAGCATGCTGCAGTCTGTGGGCTCACAAAGAGCTGGACACGACCTGGTGACTGAACCACAGCAAAGCAAGGATGGAGAAATTGGTGAAAGAGACGTACAAGGGTTGGTCGGTCAGTCGTGTCCAGCTCTTGCCACGCAGTTCTCCAGGCAAGAAGACTGGAATGGGTTGCCATGCCCTCCTCCAGGGGATTTCCCGACCCAGGGATCAAGCGTGGGTCTCCTGCATCGCAGGCAGATTCTTTACCATCTGAGCCACTAGGGAAGCCCAGAGAAACTGGTAGCCAGTTATAAAAGAGAGTGGAAATAAAATCAAATGCAGAATCTTGACATTAACTCTCTGTCCTTTTCACATTACAATGTAAGTGAGGTAGCCATCATTTTTAATAGTTCGAATAGACTTTTTACGGGCTTCCCAGTGGCTCAGTGCTGAAGGATCTGTCTGCTACTGCATGTGACGTGGGTACGATCCCTGACCCAGGGCGATCCCGCCTGCCACGGGGCATCTAAGCCCGTGTGCCACAACTGTTGAACCTGTGCTCCTCAACAGGAGAGGCCACCACAGAGAGAAGTCCACGCACCGTGACAAAGTAGCCCCTGGCTCTCCGCAACTAGAGAAAAGCCCACCCCGGCAACGAAGATCCGGCACAGCCAAAACTAAATAACATAAATGAATAGCTTTTTTCACGTAGACTTTTTACAAGCCCGAAAGTTACACAACAGTACTTTCAACGACAGAGGTGATTTTTGGCTCCATGTGTATTTTGCACAAGAGAAATTCTTTACAAATTAAGTTAAAAAAAAAAATGCGAAAGGGCATGTGACTTGGAAATGGACGTCTTGGGTGTGGGTGCCGGATTGACCTTTGAACTGTGGATCCTCAGCAAGTTCACTGTGACACGTGACTTTCAGCCCAACCATCCGTGAAGAGGTAGCGGGAAAAGTGAGGCTTCCATGGTGTTACTTGGGGACCCTCTCAAAGAGCTGGTGTGTGTGTGTGTGTGTGTGTGTGTGTGTGTGTGTAAGAAAGTAGCCAGCTACAGAGTNGCTAGGGCCCTGTCTCTTATACACATCTCGAATAGACTTTTTACGGGCTTCCCAGTGGATCAGTGCTGAAGGATCTGTCTGCTACTGCACGTGACGTGGGTACGATCCCTGACCCAGGGCGATCCTGCCTGCCACGGGGCATCTAAGCCCGTGTGCCACAACTGTTGAACCTGTGCTCCTCAACAGGAGAGGCCACCGCAGAGAGAAGTCCACGCACCGTGACAAAGTAGCCCCTGGCTCTCCGCAACTAGAGAAAAGCCCACCCCGGCAACGAAGATCCGGCACAGCCAAAACTAAATAACATAAATGAATAGCTTTTTTCACGTAGACTTTTTACAAGCCCGAAAGTTACACAACAGTACTTTCAACGACAGAGGTGATTTTTGGCTCCATGTGTATTTTGCACAAGAGAAATTCTTTACAAATTAAGTTAAAAAAAAAATGTGAAAGGGCATGTGACTTGGAAATGGACGTCTTGGGTGTGGGTGCCGGATTGACCTTTGAACTGTGGATCCTCAGCAAGTTCACTGTGACACGTGACTTTCAGCCCAACCATCCGTGAAGAGGTAGCGGGAAAAGTGAGGCTTCCATGGTGTTACTTGGGGACCCTCTCAAAGAGCTGATGTGTGTGTGTGTGTGTGTGTGTGTGTGTGTGTGTAAGAAAGTAGCCAGCTACAGAGTTCCGTGTGAATTTAAAGATGTCATAGAAGTATGTAGCCCTTGCTTTAAGTCTCAATGCATACACACTGCTCTGTTAGAACTTTATTCATGAGGCATTAGCATGAATAGTAATAATTATTCTAATAACTCCAGTAGTAATTCTCACTCCTTTAGTAGTAAAACTGCGTGTAGTTTTTTTCCCCCCATGCATGCCATTTGATGGCAAGACAGTAATGTTTAAGGCTTTCATAGGTTTTATAGATGATGGGGATTAGACCTCTTTTAAAAAATGATTACGTTTGTCCTTGAATAATAAAAAGGCACTGCAGTCAAATTAGTATTCAGTTGAATTTTTTTAATCACAACTTTCTGAGCTGTTTCCTAAAGAATCATTGAATATTTGCCACCTCTTTTGAAACCCACAAAATGATATTTAGGGAAGGATTCTGTTTCAGAAGGACAGGCAAGGTTTAAGTACCACCGAATGAGTGTCTATAGAGCGCAGAATATCTAGAAAATATAATACAACTGGACATTTGGTGGAGCTTAGATTGAGATACAGTGGAACTTTCTGGAGAAGCTAGGTAAAGTTGAGACTTTGCCTTCCAACCCAGGGGGTTCGGGTTCGATCCCTGGTCAGGGAGTTGAGATCCCACATGCCTCTTGGCCAGGAAAGCAAAACAGAGAACAGAAGCGGTATTGTAACAAATTCAATAAAGGCTTTAAAAACAGTCCACATTAAAAAAAAAAAAAAACTTAAAAAAATTACACGCAAGCAGTCTTTATTCCTTCAGGATAGTTTGTGCACATGCTCAGTTGCTTCAGTCGTGTCTGACTCAGTACATCTTGATGGACTGTAGCCCACCAGGCTTCCTCTGTCCATGGGATTCCCCAGGCAAGAATACTGGAGTGGGTTGCCATGCCCTCCTCCATGGGGATCTTCCCGACCGAGGGATTGAACCTGCATCTCCTGTGACTCCTGCATTGCAGGCGGTGTCTTGGCTTGCTGAGACACCAGGGAAGCCTAACCGGAACCTTGGTTAATTAATGATCCACGTGCAGAGAGAACCCACTCCATTCAGTGTAACACTCCAGGTTGCTGGAGAACCTCAAGCCCATGAGCAGACCTGGTGTCTTCAAGCACGAAGCTTAAAGGCAGAATAAAGTAGAGACGTCATCCGGATGAGAATGATCTTCCAAAACCATCCAGAACTCGCGACGGCTTCTCAGAAAAGAGTGGGAAAGGAAAGCGTGTCGTATCGCTGCTACATGCTCAGAGACTCGCTGGGACATTGGAAATCCAGCCAAGGGACTGGATTGCTATGACATCGCACAGATTTTCCTGGCCAGCATTTTACACCCGCCGGATTAAAAAAAACCACAGACATCGTCTCAAACACAGTATCCAGCGTGGCCAGGCATCGAAGCCCTCCTTAGAGCTTGTTCTTCCTAGAAACCTTTCTTTGGGGTTTTCTCTCCAACGCTGTGATTCTCTCCTTGACCCCAATTTTGGCAGAGTCTTTCCTTAAGCCTGTGGTGTTGGAATTAAGCTCAGGGCTGTGATGTTTGCCTTCTGAGAAGTCACTGGCAAACACCCTCCTCTTGGTGTGTTTTCAGATTTGCCGCCCGGCTGATCTCCAAGTCAGTGAATCAACCAGAGAGCATGTATCCTGCAATTTATAACTGGGGCCCATCTCTGGATCAAAGTTGGGCTACCAGTTTTAGAAGATCAAAGCATGTTTCACTCAGGAATGACGTTTAGTTGTGCAGAATTTGTGTTTTATTTTTCATGATTCTTGAGTGTTAAGTCATAAATGTGAGCTAATGACAGAAAATGTGTGTCAGATTAACAGGTTAGGTGGAGAGTAGACATGAAAATATGATTCTTTCCAGGGGACTTACCAGGTGATCTGGTAGTTGAATCTGCTTTCCAATCCAGGGGACGAGGGTTCAATACCTGATCAATTAAACTAAGCTCCCACAGGGTGCAGGACAATAGGCCCACGTACTGCAACTCGAGAAAGCCCGCATGCTTCAATGAAGGCCCAACACAGCCAATATTGAAGGGAAAAAAAAAAGGGTCAGTTTAGTTCAGTCGTGTCCGATTCTTTTTGACCCCATGCACGGCAGCACACCAGGCTTCCCTGTCCATCACGAGCTCCCAGAGCTTGCTCAAACTCATGTCCATTGAGTCGGTGATGCCTTCTAACCATCTCATTCTCTGACGTCCCCTTCTCTTCCTGCCGTCAGCTCTTTGCATCAGGTGGCCCAAGGATTGGAGTTTCAGCTTCAGCATCAGTCCTTCCAATGAATATTCAGGACTGACTTCCTTTACGATTAACTGGTTAAAAAAAATTTATTTTTTTAATTTGCTATTGCAGTGCATAGTAAATCGGCACTCTCTCTTCTGGGCCTCTTCCTGGATCACTGCCTGGTCATGGCAAAGCTTGTATAACTCGGTGAAGCTATGAGCCATGCCGTATGGTACCACCCAAGATGGACAAGTCATATTGGAGAGTTCTGACAAACTGTGGTCCCCCGGAGGACGGAATGGCAAACCATGCCAGTATTCTTGCCTGGAGACCCATGAGAGCGTGAAGAGGGAAAAAGAGATGACACTGGAAGATGAGCCCCTCAGGTTGGAAGGTGTCCAATGGGGGGAAAAAAAATCACCTGTTATTTTCTTTATCTTAGCTCTCGTCTTTCTGTCATGGTCCTCAGATGCATTCTGCAAGGGTCTACAGATAGTTCTTTCTATAAAGGAATCCTGGGAAGAAACTATGTAAGTTTATCTTCACTCAGTAGTTCAAAACACATCTGCTCCATCAGTTCAGTTCAGTTGCTCAGTTGTGTCCGACTCTTTGCGACCCTATGGACTGTAGCACGCCAGGCCTCCCTGCCCATCAACTCCCAGAGCTTGCTCAGACTCATGTCCATCAAGTCGGTGATGCCGTCCAACTGTCTCATCCTCTGACATCCCGTTCTCCTCCTGCCTTCAATCTTTCCCAGCATCAGGGTCTTTTCCAATGAGTCAGTTCCTCGAATCAGGTTGGCCAAAGGACTGGAGTTGCAGCTTCAGCATCAGTCCTTCCAATGAATATTCAGGACTGATTTCCTTTGATGGACTAGTTGGATCTCCTTGCTTTCCAAGGGACTCTCAAGAGTCTTCTCCAACTCCAACATCTGCTCTGTAAATTAAGATAGACTACACTTCCCGTGATTTCCTGTTTTATTTGGTCACAACCATGACCGCTCATGGACTCGTTTTCGCTCCTTTGAGATTCCCTACTGGGGATTGCGTATCATTTTACACTGTGTTTCCCTCTCTGGGCTTCTCACTGCAGTGGCTTCTGAGCATAGGCCCAGTCATTTTGGTGCGTGGGGCTTAGTTTCTCCGAGGCATGTGGGATCTTCCCGGACCAGGGATGGAAGCTGTGTCCCTGGCCTTGGCAGGCAGGTTTCTTACCCACTGAGCCAGCAGGGACGCCCCTGGGAATTGCGTATCTTGGAGTGTTCACTGCAGTGCTGTTTATCAAGTGTGGGTGTGTGCCTGCTCAGCCGCTTTAGTCGTGTCTGACTCTCTGAGACCCCATCGACTGTTGCTCACCAGGCTCCTCTGTCCATGGGATTTCCCAGGCAGGAATCGTGGAAGGGGCTGCCATACCCTTCCTCCTGGGGATCTTCTCGACACAGGGATTGAAGCCATGTCTGAGTGGGTAGCCTTTCCCTTCTCCAGGCGGATCTTCCCAACCCAGGGATCGAACCCAGGTCTCCCGCATTGCGGGCAGTTGTTTACCAGCTGAGCCACAAGGGAAGCCCAAGAATCCTGGAGTGGGTAGCCTGTCCCTTCTCTAGGGGATCTTCCGGACCCAGGAATCAAACCGGGGGTCTCCTTCCTGCATTGCAAGCAGATTCTTTACCAGCTGAGCCACCAGGGAAGCTCTAAGTGGGAATTAGAGGGGGCTGCCAAAAAAAGAGCCTCAAAAAACAGAAGTGTTAAAGACACAAGCGTTCACAGAGCACCTCGGAAAAAGCAGAGTGTGAAGCTTGTGGGGAAAACGAGACAAGAAGAGTCTGTCCCGATGCTCGGGGTGCCCTTTCCCCGAGCCCTGCCTTCACGGTCCTTCTCATTTCTATTTGTCCTTGTGTTCATGAGCTAAGGTGTCCTTAAGGTGTATAGGGTGTGATTCAGTTGCATATGTTTCCTGAGTTTCTCTCCCATGCTTCCTGCAGGCAGTTAAATCTGAGCACCTTGGTTGCAAGGCTTACCGCATCCCCTTTAGCACTTGGACAGAATGTATCTGGAGTGATTGCAACATTGGTTCATCTGCTTCAGAACATGGGGGAAGAGTAATCACTTGCCTTAAAAAAAAATTTTTTTTTAAACACCTGCAAAATTTACACTCACCATAAACTGTAACAGCTGGGAGGAACACTGCTTGCGATCAACCTTTACACTAATGAGTTCATCAAGATTCTGTGAATTTGCAATGATTTTTTTTTTTTTTTTTTACTTTAACCACTTGCCTTTTAAGGGGTTGCTGTGTGTTGGTCCTTGGCAGGATCTCCTAGTCTGCAGATAGCGTCCAGCTCCTGGAGGAACAACATGAGCTTCACTCCTCTCCCCCGCCTCTCGGTTCTGAGACTTTTGCTCCCTAAGGCGTCTTGTTCAGCCCTCAGTTGTTCCCGTCTCCCTAAGCCCCACAGTCCCTGCTCTGTGACTGTGTTATGTTCCTCCCCGGGCTCCACGGTATCATTTGTGTTTGCACCGAAGGTGATGGTTTATTCCACGTTTGCACTGAAGGTGATGGTTGATGAAAAAATAGCCTTGTTGCTCTTGCTTGTCCTTGGGCTCAGCCTCCCCGCCCCCCAACCCCCTCCGGGGAGCCAGAAACATCCATTGTCTAAAATGCCCGATAAGGATTTCTAAAGCAGGAGTGGGAAGAAGAAATAATGAGGTCAGCGTTCACCTCCACCCCTAAAGCCCTACTGTCTTTTTGAGAGCCTGAGGTGAAGCTGGTGATCCTGAAAGGCAGGATTTCTCGAGAAAGGGGATTTGTGGCCTGCTTTGCATACCAAAAGGAAACCTGGGCGGCCAGCCGGTCAAGTCTTACTTAAGTCCTAGAGTAGAGAGAGTGGAGGGTTACCTTTGAGGCTGGGAGCAGCAGGCTTTTCCTGTTCTGTGTGGACAGTGAATAATTTAGTCCTTGCAAGCACTCCGCTCTGCACTGTGCTGCAGAAGCTTCCACCGACAGTGCCTGAACCCAGGAGGGTGTCCGTGTGCTCGTAAAAAGGTTGTTGAAGACTGAAATTTCAATGTCAGTAATTTGCGTGTGTCACCAAGTCTGCTTTTGATTTTCTTCAACAATTAAAAAAAAAAGGTTTAAAAAGTATTCTTTATCTCTTGGGCCATAAAATAAATAGCAGGGCCTGGATTTGGTCTTCCTTAGGCTAGTTTGCAGACCCCATGATTTCAGTGAAGAGTCTATCTGCGTGGAACTTTAGGCAGACACAGGAGGCCAGGAAGGAAAGAGCTGTTTATTCTATTTTTAATTGTTTCTGTTTCTAAATACTTTATTTCACTGTTTGTTTGTTTTTTTACAATTTTCTTTCTTTATTGATGGCCGTGCTACAGCTGCGTCGCTGCCGAGGCTTCTCTGTAGTTGGGACCAGCGGTGGCTCATTTCTAATTGCCGTGCACACGCTTCTCATCACAGGGGTTCTCTGGTCATGGAGGACGGGCCCTAGGGCTCCTGGGCTTCCGCAGCTGCAGTTGCCAGGCTCCAAAGACAGGCTCACAAGTTGTGGCACGCAGGCTTGCTTGCTTCGAGGCATGTGGGATCTTCCCTGGACCAGGAATCGAACCCCTGTCTCCTGCTTTGGCAGGCGGATTCTTTACCGCTGTGCCACCAGAGAAGCCTGTAGTTCATTTTGTTTTAGGTTGGCGTATAGTTGGAAGGACGGATGCTGAAGCTCCAATTCTCTGGCCTCCCGATGCAAAGAACTGACTCATTGGAAAAGACCCTGATGCTGGGAAAGATAGAAGGCGTGAGAAGAAGGGGACGGCAGCGGATGAGGTGGTTGGATGGCATCACTGGCTCGATGGACATAGCTTTGGGTGGACTCCGGTGGTGGACAGGGAAGCCTGGCGTGCTGCAGTCCGTGGGGTCGGACATGACTTAGCAGCTGAACAGCGACAACTACTTTGCAGAGTTGCATTAGTTTCTTCTGTACACCTGGGGACCAGCCACAAGGATACATACATGCCCTCCCTCTGGAGCTTCCCTCCCAGCCCGCACCCCAGCCCACCGCTCTAGGTCATCACAGAGCGCTAAGCTCAGCTTCCTGGGCAATACAGCAGCTTCCCAGTATGTCTGTTTTACACGTTCGTTGTTGTTGTTCACTTGCTCTGTCCTGTCTGATTCCCTGCGACCCCATGGACTGCAGCACGCCAGGCCTCCCTGTCCACCGCCAGCTCCCAGAGCTTACTCAAACTCATGTCCGTTGAGTCGGTGATGCCATCCAACCATCTCATCCTCTGTCGTCCCCTTCTCCTCCCGCCTTCGGTCTTTCCAGCATCAGGGTCTTTTCCAACGAGTCGCTTCTTGACATCAGGTGACCAAACTATTGGAGCTTCACCTTCAGCATCAGTCCTTCCAATGAGTATTCAGTATTGATCTCCTTTAGGATGGACTGGCTGGATCTCCTTGCAGTCCAAGGGACTCTCAAGAGTCTTCTCCAACACCGCAGTTCAAAAGCATCAATTCTTTGGCGCTCAGCTTTCTTTATGGTCCAGTTCTCACATCCATACGTGACCACTGGAACCTCTTAAAGTGATGCGGAGCCCGATTCTTGTTGGAAGTGACCTGCGGGGGGAAAGGGCGCAGGAAGGTTGATAGGAAGGGAAGCCACAGGCAGAAGGGTGCTTGCCCTTCCTGCCGTGTAGATCCTGGAGCAGAGCAGTTTGAGGGGTTGGCCCCTGTGAACAGGAGGAAGCGGGAATGCCCGGCTGAGTTGAAGTGCTGGAGAGGAAGGGGGTTGCCTTTCCCCCTCGAGAGCCTCCATCAGGAGCCACCTTGGCACAGAGGAGACCCAGTTCACTGCAGGGATTCTCTGTGGGGGACGGAGGGGCTTCCCTGGGGGCTCAGTACCAATGCAGGAGGTGCGGGTTCGATCCCTGGGTGGGGAAGAAGCCCCGGAGGAGGGAATGGCAACCCACTCCAGTATTCTTGCCTGGAGAATCCCATGGACAGAGGAGCCTGGCGGGGCTACAGTCCACGGGGTCGCAAAGAGTCGGACACGACTGAGTGACTCAGAACACACGGGCACGGGGGACACAGAAAGTGGCTCCTGGGGGTGACTCACTGTGGTGTTGTGTGGCAAGGGGCAAGGTGAGGCCTCAGCAGAGGCAGTGGGCTGGACACGGGAGCACGTTCGGGACAGGAGGAACAGGACGGGAGGAAGCAGTCCTTTCCAGGAACTGACTTGTGGAAGAGACAGGGGTATATTTCATGCATTTTCTCCCAAGTTACCTCAGTAGGGATATTCATTATTTTTATCTCCTCTCACTTACAACTGGAGTTATTTGCAAATATAGTCCTTTTTTTTTTTCCCCTTGGCTGCTAAACCAACTTGTGTCATTTGAAGGGGCTCCGAGGAGCTCTGGTAACGCTGGTTCTTCATG
>SJYV01046366.1:57810-70886 GCA_006410875.1 Neotragus pygmaeus | reverse complement strand
AAGGGGACGACAGAGGATGAGATGGTTGGATGGCATCACCAACTCAATGGACATGAGTTTGAGTAAGCTGTGGGAGTTGGTGATGGATAGAGAGGCCTGGCTTGCTGCAGTTCATGGGGTCGCAAAGAGTCGGACTCGACTGAGCTACTGAACTGAACTGAATCCAGTGGAAGAGACTTCCTGCCCTTCCTCCTCCCTCTGCATGTTTACAGGGGGTGCACAGGGGCAACGATCATTTTCAGCCCATCAACTGATGGTAATCATGTGAGGATCCTTTGTCCACACATATTTGAAACATTTAAAAATGGACTAAAAAATGTCGAGTCAAGTTTTAGTTATAGAGGCTCCACCTGATAATGCTGCTACTGCTGTTGCTATGTTGTTTCAGTCGTGTCCGACTTTGTGCGACCCCATAGATGGCAGCCCACCAGGCTCCTCTGTCCCTGTGATTCTCCAGGAGTGGGTTGGCATTTTCCTCTTCAGTGCATGAAAGTGAAAGGTGAAAGTGAAGTCACTCAGTCGTGTCCCACTCTTTGCGACCCCACGGACTGTAGCCTACCAGGCTGCTTCACCCATGGGATTTTCCAGGCAAGAGTACTGGAGTGGGTTGCCATTACCTTCTCTCATCTGATAATGAAAATTGCCTAATCTTTACTTTTTATCAATGCAAAAACTTTCTTTAGGAAAAGATAGTAATGACGACCCTGTATGTGAGACAACAAAAGAGACACAGACGTATAGAACGGACTTCTGGCCTCTGAGGGAGAGGNCCTTTTCCAGTCCTGTGGCCACTACTGAGTTTTCCAAATTTGTTGGCATATTGAGTGCAGCACTTTCACATTGAGTTTCACATTGAATTTTCATATTGAGTTTCAGCACACTAAGGATGTGAAAATTTGGGGACTTTGAAACACTGCCAAGCAGGATGTCAACTGATACATCCACTTTAGAAATTATTCTGGTATTATCTAATAGTTAACTTTGCATTTTCTGTCATCAGTATATGCTATAGAAACTACATGTGTACCATGAGACATATGTAAGTGTACTCTTAGTCTTCTTATTGGTAACTGTCCAAAACTGTAAAATTAATAAATTATGGTATATCACACTAGAATAGTATAATACAAAGAATACAATATGAAGTGAAAATAAATAGTTACCTTGATATGAATAAATAAACAGCTACCTTGATATAAATAACTCTTGTAAGTATTCAAAATGACCCAGTTTATATAAAGTTCCAAAACAGACAAACCTTTAATATATTGTTTAGGGGTACAGAAATAAAGCTTGTAAGACACTATAATATACTTTTCCATATATACTATGTAAATGTTCCATAAATATTTCATAAATAAATGAATCAGTTTTATCTCTGAAGCAAAAATGGTAAATATCAATTTAAAAAGTCTAATAGAGTACAGACTCTGATTGCCATGATGAAGGGATGGATTGGAAGTTTGGGATTAGCAGATGCAAACTATTATATAAAGAATGGTTAAGCACAAGTTCATATTGTAGAGCACAGAGAACTATATTCCGTATTCTGTAATAAAGCATAACGGAAAAGAATATATAACTGAGTCACTTTGCTGTATAGCAGAAACTAGCAGAAACTAACATTGTAAATTAACTATACTTCAATAAATTACATTTTAAAAAAGAAAAGCCTAGTAGATTTTATTATTCATTGTAGGGAATAAGGATGGAAATAATAATAATAGCTTGTGTTTATAAAGTTTCTTCTTACTGGACAGGTGACCCCATTTCAGGCATTTATATTGAATATCAATAGCTGAATATAGATATTAAACGAACATACCTTAAACCAGCATGTGTGTGTGTGAGAATTCCAAAAGAAATACTTATAACCCAAGGAGTTCTGGAATTATTTATTTATACTGAACTCATCTTTCAGAATGATTCTGGTAAGAATCCATTGGCATGCTCCTGTCTTCAGAAACCAGTATAACATTGTTTATCAATATTCTTTGNCATGTGTGTGTGTGAGAATTCCAAAAGAAATACTTATAACCCAAGGAGTTCTGGAATTATTTATTTATACTGAACTCATCTTTCAGAATAATTCTGGTAAGAATCCATTGGCATGCTCCTGTCTTCAGAAACCAGTATAACATTGTTTATCAATATTCTTTGAAATAAACTCTTACTCTTGACTTTATTACTGTATCTGACATTTTTTAAATTGCCAACGTGTATTTTTTGAAATTCCCATTTTGATACTAGGGGTTTCCCAGGTGGCTCATTGGTAAAGAATCTGCTTGCTAATGCCGACAAGATTCAGTCTCTGGGTCAGAAAGATCCCCTGGAAACGGAAATGGCCAAAAAAAAAAAGTAAATGGCAACCCACTCCAGAGCCTGAAAGGCTACAGTCCAAAGGGTTGCAAAGAGTCAAACACAACTTAGTGACTAAATAGCAGCAGCAGTAGCATTCTGATATTAGCTTGTGGTTATTAGGATGGATGACTTAATAAAATCCTTTATATAATTTGTCAGCTTTTATATTTAAAATGATGTTTGAAAACTGCTCAACTTTAAGCCACCTAAATTCTAAGGAGGGAAACAATTTTTTGCCCGATAAACCCTTTTCGTGGTGAAAGGTTTCAAGTGGAAGTGAGAAACTCAGATGGTTGTAGTGGCCACAGAGGTGATAAATGAGAGAAGAAGGATGGAAACTTTGCCAAGTCTAAAGCGCATAGTCCTCCCTCACTGAACAGGGCAGTTCATACTCAGCTGGTGAGGGTATATAGGTTATGGTGCCAAATCTAATTTTTCAAAATATGTCATGTATTTGGCAGTTAATTGAGAAATTTTAAGTACTGTGCAAGTGATCCAAAAAAAGTCTGTGGGCAGAATCTAGCCACCAGGGTATTAGCTTGCAAGTAACTGTAAAAGGATATACAATTTTGGTGAAATAATTTGTTTTTGTTGTGTTTTACATGTAGTCGGCAGAGGTATGTTCTTGGAGACACAGCAATGCAGAAGATGGCCAAGTCTCATGTTTTCTTAAGTGGTATGGGTGGTCTTGGTTTAGAAATTGGTAAGTAGTATTTTTGTTCATAATTTTATATGATGCTTTGGAGCAACATAATTTAAATAATTTAACTCCTTTCCCATGTATTCTTTTCTATAAAAGAAGTTAGATCCAAAATCTTGATCAGATTCAATTTTTATTTGTTTGTGTTTTTTTGGCAAGATTATTTCACGTTCTTGCATGAGAAACCAGTTATGACTCTCTTGCTTCTTTTGTGGTGGTGTTAATAGCTATTAATGATCTTTCTCTGTACCCATTAATTCCTTATGGTAGAGAGCACACACATATTCATAACAGCATGTCTTGAAGTATACACTGAACTTTTAAGAGTGATTATCTCAGTGTGGTTTGATTATGGAAATCAAATTTTATTTTTATTCCTTTTTGTTCATCTCTATTTTCTAAGAAACTGGTATTTTTAAAGTAGTAAAACAGTTAAAATTACTCAGTCAGAGATATGAACAGACTCCATGAAGACGTATCTAATATACAATTCCTAATATTAAGCTATTCCTTTTTTTTTTCCCCCTTTATAGCAAAGAACCTTGTCCTTGCAGGGATTAAGGTAAGTGGGTAAATGTTCTTCATAAGAATAATTGCTTGTTATGAACTCTTCTTTTTTTTCCCTCATCGGTAGTGATATTATTTATACTTTGGCTTAATTATTGCTTCTTCATTTAGTAGAAAAATTGTCTTAATTCTCTATTTTCCTTTTTTTTAATAATACTTTTTATTATAGAAAATTTCAAAATTATACTAAAAAAGTATAATTTTTACAGTATAAAAATTATAAAAAGTATAATTTTTATAGTATAAAAAATTATACTAAATAAATAGTTTTAGCTAACCCCATGTACACATCTCATATGTGCAGTTATCAGCTCATAGAGAAATTTGTTTCATGTATCTCATTCCCCATTGCCCCCTAACTGCCCAGTTATTTAGATATAGATCTCAGAAATCCTGTTATGTTGTTCTTAAATTATTTTAGTATATAGCTCAAAAATATAACGGTGTTTTTTTTTAAACAATCACAATATCACTTTCACACCTAAATATGTTAACAGTTTTTTAAATTTCGTTGTTATCTTCAAATAAAACTTAGCAATTTGAACTACAGCATTTATATCACTTTCTTTGGGTCAGGAATTAGATGTAATTTTGCTAATTCCTCTGGTTGAGTGTCTCTCACAAAGCTCCAGTCAACATATTGACAAGGCCTGTAGTCATCTTGATGTTGGGGAAAGGGTCTGCTCGCTCATGTAGTTATTGGCAGAATTCAGTGGCAAGGATGTGCCAGTTCACATTCCCACCTCAGTTCCTTGCTGGCTATTGATTGGAGGTCACCATCAGTTCCTTGCCATGTGGCCCTCGCCATAGGGCAGCTCAGAGTATGGCACCTTGTTTCATCAGAGTAAGCAAGCAAAAGATAAGAAGGGAATGTGCCGGGTCTTTTGTAACCTAATCTCAGAAGTGACATTCCATCACCTATGCTATAGTCATTAAAAGCAAGTCACTTAGGAGGTGAGATAGCACAAAGGCCTGAATAGCAAGAGGTATGAATCATTGGGGCCCTCATAGAAGACTACCATAGCCATCAAGTATCTAGTTAGAGTTCATATTTTCCTTTCTTTTCTTTGATTTGTTCTAATCTGCATCCAGGCAAAGCCCATATACTGAACTTTGTTTTAATCAGTAGATCTCCCTACCCTGATTTTGTTTTCTTCCTTGCAATTTACTGGTTAAAAAATCATATCGTTTATCACATGCACCTCCTTATTTATATATTTGTGTGTCTTCTCTTACTATAATGATTTGAATCTTAATGTCATGAACCTGATTACTTATTTGCTTTACCCTACATTATATTCGGGACTTCCCTTGTAGCTCAGCTGGTAAAGAATCCACCTGCAATGCAGCAGACCTGGGTTCGATCCCAGGGTTGGGAAGATCCCCTGGAGAAGGGAAAGGCTATCCACTCCAGTATTCTGGCCTAGAAAATTCCATGGNTCAGAGACTAAGGACTTAATTACTCCCGAGCTGGTAAGTGTAATCATGACACTTGCCTTCTTTCCGCCTGCCTTCCTCCAGATCTCCCCCGTGCTGTGCTGAGGGCTCAGTGGATACCTGCACATGTGGTGGGTTCCTTTAGAAGAAAGGAACATTGAGCTAGGGGAACCTGCCTTTTTATAGCAAGCAATGAATAAGCTTGCTCTTTGTCCCAGAGGGAGACATTATCTCATTTTTCAAGTTTGCACCAAGCAAATGCAATCCTGAGAAACAATCCACGTAAAGAATGGTCAGAGCCTTGCATTCATGGCAATACCAAGTGGGAGAGCTATGGAGAATTACCTCTCTGTAGGAAGCACGTCGTGTTCTCAGCTATATAAAACTAAATCCACACCCAGATAGATATTGGTAGTGAAAGTGAGTTATTCATTTCCTGAAACCAGCATCAAGGAAAGCTCCAGACTCTGAGATTTTGACTTGCTTTTGCTATTTTTGATAGGTGATTGATGGTAATAAAATATTTTGGCCTTTCATGAGTTTTTCAGATATGATAAAATCTGATTATAAAACTTTCTTTGCTTATCTCACTGGGTAATGATAAAAAAGTAAGTATTGAAAATGATAATTTGCTATCTTAAATAACAGAACTTGGTTGTTTATCTCACTGGATAATGATAAAAAAGTAAGTATTGAAAATGATAATTTGCTATCTTAAATAACAGAACTTGGTTGTTTCACTAGTAACACTGTCGTAAAACAAACGATGTGTTGTAAATCTGTCGAATCTCTAAATAAAAGAAAGCTAAGCCAACTAACCTGCCTTTTTATAGCAAGCAATGAATAAGCCTGAGAAACCTATATGCAGGTCAGGAAGCAACAGTTAGAACTGGACATGGAACAACAGACTGGTTCCAAATAGGAAAAGGAATACATCAAGGCTGTATGTCACCCTGCTTATTTAACTTATATGCAGAGTACATCATGAGAAACGCTGGGCTGGAAGAAGCACAAGCTGGAATCAAGATTGCCGAGATAAATATCAATAACTTCAGATATGTACATGACACCACCCTTATGGCAGAATGTGAAGAGGAACTAAAAATCCTCTTGATGAAAGTGAAAGTGGAGAGTGAAAAAGTTGGCTTAAAGCTCAACATTGAGAAAATGAAAATCATGGCACCTCGTCCCATCACTTCATGGGAAAGAGATGGGGAAACATTGTAAGACTTTATTATTTGGGGCTCCAAAATCACTGCAAATGGTGATTGCAGCTATGAAATTAAAAGACGCTTACTCCTTGAAAGGAAAGTTATGACCAACCTAGATAGCATATTCAAAAGCAGAGACATTATTTTGCCAACGAAGGTCCGTCTAGTTAAGGCTATGGTTTTTCCAGTGGTCATGTATGGATGTGAGAGTTGGACTGTGAAGAAAGCAGAGTGCTGAAGAATTGATGCTTTTGAATTGTGGTATTGAAGAAGACTCTTGAGAGTCCCTTGGACAGCAAGGAGATCCAACCAGTCCATTCTAAAGGAGATCAGCCCTTGCTGTTCTTTTGCAGAGTGCTGAAGAATTGATGCTTTTGAATTGTGGTATTGAAGAAGACTCTTGAGAGTCCCTTGGACTGCAAGGAGATCCAACCAGTCCATTCTAAAGGAGATCAGCCCTTACTGTTCTTTGAAAGGACTGATGCTAAAGCTGAAACTCCAATACTTTGGGCACCTCATGCGAAGAGTTGACTCACTGGAAAAGACTCTGATGCTGGGAGGGATTGGGGTCAGGAAGAGAACGGGATGACACAGGATGAGATGGCTGGTTGGCATCACCAACTCAATGGACGTGAGTTTGGGAGTAAACTCCGGGAGTTGGTGATGGACAGGGAGGCCTGGCCTGCTGCAATTCATGGGGTCACAAAGAGTCGGACACGACTGAGCAACTGAACTGAACTGAAGCCAACTAATGTATCTTTTTAAAAATGTAATTGTTATCCTTTTAAACTAGCATTTAATTTATACTCTGATGAGTAGCTTAGCAGCTCCGTGGCAGTAACAGATAAAGCAAAATCTCTAATCATTTGGGATGCATATATACCACAGAGAATGTTAAGGTTTGCTTCTAATTGTGAAGTCTTTACTGGTAATTGAATTCAGTATGGGCAGGTTTTTCCCTGTATTTACTATGCCATTTTATATAAACGACTTGAATGTCCACAGATTTTGGTTCTGTAACCAGTCCCCCTGTAGGTACCTAAAGATGGCGGTATATTTTACATTCACTTTTGCTGTTCTATATCTCTGAAGGTGTTAACCTTAAATGGAATACAGTAGGTTAGTATTTTTTACAAAGAAAACAATGTATTTTTAGCAGAGTGCAAACTGGGATGCTTCTGAGTTAGAAGTTGTGGACTACCAAAACAATTGTTTATTTTCTAATCTTTAATTTCTTGTATCCTTCTCAACAGTGTGTAGTATTGACGGAGATGAAACTTTCATTGCTGAAGAAGATCAATGACTTCTGCCGCTCTCAGTGCCCTCCAATTAAGGTGATAATATCACTTAATAATGACATATAGTTTACCAAAGGAAATGCACTTTCACTATTAGAATTTGTAACTTTTCAATGAAGTGCATAAGAAACTTTTTACATGAGTAATATTTTTAATTTTGATTTTCAAAGTGTGGTCCAAGGACACTAAGGGTCCCTGAGACCCTTTCTCAGGGTCTGTAAAGTCAAACTATTTTAAAAATATTATTGAAATGTTATTTGCCTTTTTCACTTTGATTCTCTTATGGGGTGCAGTGGAGTTTCCAGTCTACTTGATGGTGATATCATTGCTCTGACAGCTGAAGGAATGTATGTTTATGTTGGCTTCTCTTTCTAACACAGTGATTATCAGTAGATATAACCCACATAAACAAATGCTCGTTGGATCGTCAATAATTTTTAAGAACATGAAGGGATCATGAGACCATAAAGAAAGAGAACTGTTGAATTGTAAAAGTAGAATAGAGGTGGCCAGACTTGTTAAGGGCTAATACAGTAAGTAGTCCAAGTGAGGGATGCTGGTGCCTTTTTCAAAAAAGATGAAAATAGAGATTGTGAGAAGTTGTTGAATTTGAAGTATCTTGTAAAAAAGACTAATGGATTGAGCCTGGATAAATGAGAGTTGTGAAGGAAAGAATGATCAAGAATGACTCTCAGATTTTTATCCAAAATAATTAGATAAATAGTGATAACACTCAGAAGACTGGAAAGAGGTCTAGATGGGTCAAATCATAATTTATCCCCTGCAACTGAGTACATACTACTAACTACACTTCTTTGTTGGAGTCCTTTATTCCTTTGGAAAAAGGAAAATGCTATTTGTTCCTTTAAAATAGGCACTGAACTGTCATCATACTGTATCAGATAGATGTGCTGAAAATTTTTGGACTGTGGTATTTACATAGCATATATATACCTTATAAAACATTTGTGCCATAGTTCATAAGTTATTAAGATGAATAAGATATACAGTAGTCATTAAACTTCGAACAGGACAGAGAAGTTTTATAAAGTAATTATGCTGCTACTAAGTTGCTTCAGTCGTGTCCAACTCTGTGCAACCCCATAGATAGCATCCCACCAGGCTCTCTCATCCCTGGGCGACCCCATGAACTGTAGCCCACCAGGCTCCTCTGTCCATGGGATTTTCCAGGCAAGAATACTGGAGTGGGGTGCCATTGCCTTCTCCAATTATACTAGTTTATAAGCTAAAATTTTTGTGTGATTGATACATTTATTCATAAAGTTGTTTTGTAAAGAAAGAAATTGTTCTTGAGTTTGCAAATTTAAAAAAAAGTTTCTGACTTTCTTCTGTTTCATGACTCATAACGAATGCTGTAAATAGCTATTTCAGTAGTAAAGGCAGTGCATGATCAAGTAGAAGGTAATCTGTTAACCGTTTTATGACTTTATCTGATAGGGAGTAGAAGTCATTTTAATGAGCTATATTCTTATGCCCAAATGTAAATAGGCTAGTTTTTCTTGGAAAAATATCAGTTTATACAGTATCATGTGTGTTACAGGTTAAGAATTTTTCTTTATTATCAGTATCTAAAAATAACTAAGCACAAGAACAATTTCTTTATATTTTCTTAGAACAGAGTGTGTGTGTGTGTGTGTGTGTGTGTGTGTGTGTGTAAAAATCACTCTCAAGAACACATTTATGACTGTGTTTAAGAATTTGGTTTTTACCTTTCCTGACTCTGTTCCTCAGTCCCTTTTCTGCTGACTCACTCTTAGCTTTTAGCTTTTATTTTCCTCTAACTACCGCTTTTGGTGAATGGACACTCCATTCTGCTTTTCTAAAATGAAAAACAAGAATTCACTGCTAGACTATTAAACCAGGGTATCTCTTTCTTATATTCTGTATTTGATTTTTAGGATAAGGCAGGAGTTTTTGTTATTTAAAAATTACAGAATGTCCAATGATGTGCTAATGTTGCTTCTGGTTTTGTGACACTAATGTCCAGTCCTAAATACCTAAACTTTTGATTCTGAAACTACGTTACAAATAATTTATCATATTTGTGATCACTTTATATCTCAATATGCTTAATTATAAATAAAATTGTCACCAGGGGGTCCAAAGATAGTTGAGGTTTTTTTTCTTTATATAAATGTATTAAGCTTGAGCTTATTTTTTCATTTCACAGTTCATCAGTGCAGATGTACATGGCATTTGGTCACGGTTGTTTTGTGATTTTGGTGACGAGTTTGAAGTTTTAGATACAACAGGAGAAGAACCAAAAGAAATTTTCATTTCAGATATAACGCAAGTATGATTATATATGTGTATTATTGTTTATGATTGATTTATAAGTTGATGTTTTAAAAAGGTAATATTAGAAAAATATTGTAATACACAGTCTTTTTTATTTGATTAAAATTGAAATTGGAATATTAAGATATATTCTGGTTTCCATCTAACATTTAATAATTGGTAGATCAGCATTTGCTGATGTCATTAATTTTAATTTTGTTCTATGTCATGTTCCTGTGGAACATTAACTGTGAGTCAGTGTTTACTGAACAATTTATTGTGTCAGGTAATAGGTGTATCACATGTATCATAAGTCACTTGGCCCAACGCTCTTGACTCCAGGAAGATGGACACTTAAGACATCACAGACAAAAGCTTTTCTAATTTGAAATATTTCTAAAACATTATTTGGAGGAGGATGAAACCTTAAGAGTTAATTAACTGTCAGATCAAAAGGTCTGAATTTTCTAACTGTGTTCTCTTAATGTCGTGCAAGCTGAATTTTTTAGTACCTAAAAGAATTGGAGAAACTATTATGATCCACTTTTACTACTGTTTCCTTTTAGCCTAAATCACTAACTTTATTTGCACTCTTTATAATCAATTTACATTAAAGTTCAAAAGAAGCCAAGTACAAAGGAGTGAAAATATACTTTGAATAGTATTTGTGCTTCTGTCTTTATGCTTTATTTTTAAACCCAGTGTTAATGTTGGTGTTCTCACCACTTTTTAAGGCAAATTCATTAAAAAGTCATTTTTTTGTGTCTGTTTGCTTACAGAATGGTTTGTTGTTCAGCCTTTTACCTTCTCTAGTTATTGTTAGTTTGTCCCTGAAAATATTATAAAGTTAGAATAAACTCAAAGGAATCTTGTATTGCACTGATGTTTCCTTTTATTACAGGAAATATGGAAACTAGCCATAAAAAATCAGAAAAATACCTTACAGTCTTCATTTAACTTATCTGCAAGTCATTTCTCCTTCTTAAGGTCCTTATGAATTCTATTATTCTTGAGATATTATTAATAGTAAATCCACATTACATTAATTTTTTCTATATGTTTGTAGTCTTATTCGTGTTTCTCAAATCATTAAACAGCAAGAGAATTTTTAGAATCTATACAATTATGACAGAGACAATAATAATTCCATTAGGTTTTATGTAAATTAAATCACTATCACCTTATTTAAGCAATGGTTGGATTATATGCAGTTAGGAAATTTCTAGTTGTCTGCTATATCTCATGCACCCTCTTAGATGAGATAAGCTAATTTCTTCTATTTTTACCTTATATTCAGGGCTATATACTATTTCTTTGATTTAAAGTGTTGCAGCTTTATACTGTTAATACCACTTCCCTAGCACTAAATTTCCATCCTTCATTCTTAGATTTCTTTTATTTTCAAAGTTAGACTCATCTTTTATGTACACAGTCTTTCATGTTGTTGTTATTGTTGTTCAGTCTATAAGTCATGTCTGACTCTTCATGAACTCATGGACTGCAGCACACCAGGCCTCCCTGTCCTTCAGTATTACCCAGAGTTTGCCCAGTTCACATCAGCTGAATCAGTGATACTGTCCAAACATCTCATCCTCTGCTGCTCTCTTCTCCTCTTGCCCTCAATCTTTCCTAGCCTCAGGGTCTTTTCCAGTGAGTTGGCTTTTTGTATCAAGTGGCCAAAGTACTGGAGCTTCAGCTTCAGCATCAGTCCTTCTGATGAGTATTGAGGATTGATTTCCTTTATGACTGACTGGTTTGATCTCCTCAGTGTCCAAGGAACCCTCAAGGGTCTTCTGTAGCACCACAGTTTGAAAACATCAATTCTTTGGTGCTCGGCTTTCTCTGCGGTTCAACGCTCACATCTGCACATGTGAGACTGTAGTTTTGACTGTACAGCCCTTTGTTGGCAAAGTGATGTCTTTAATTTTGAATATACTGTCTAGGTTTGTCATTGCTTTCCTTCTAAGAAACCAGTGTCTTCTAATTTCATGGCTGCAGTCACCATTCACAGTGATTTTGGAGCCCAAGAAGAGAAAATCTGTCACTGCTTCTACTTTTCCCCCTTCTATTTGCAATGAAGTGATGAGTCTTTAATAAATGACTTTAAAACTTGAATTTAGTTACTTTGAGTATTTTTTATAAATCACAGGAATCCTTGAATTTGTAAAATATTTGAACTGTTTGGGATATTTATTTCTGCTCAACATAGAAATTATAAACATTCAAAATAAAATGATATGGTTGTCACTTTTGTGACTATTCTTTAAATATTTGTGTTTATGATGGAAGGAGAAGAATGGCTTGCAATTTTAGTTGTTTTGAGAATTTTAGGATAACATGGTATTTTATGTGAGATTTGGAATTTGTATAAAAAAGGACTATGTGAACTTGTTTTTACTATTATTTCTAGGCTAATCCTGGCATTGTCACTTGCCTTGAAAATCGTCCTCACAAACTTGAAACAGGACAGTTCCTAACATTTCGAGAAATTAATGGAATGACAGGCTTAAATGGATCCACACAACAAATAACTGGTAAGCTTATGTTTATTAATTTGTTTATACTTATTCATTATTCAGTGCATTTATAGTTCAGACACTCTACTTTTTGAGAACACACCATCAACTCAAAAGGGGTGATCCAGTTCTTCACCTCAAGACATTCAATCCAACTTGTTGTTGTTTAGTTGCTCAGTCATGTCTGACTCTTTGCAGCCCCATGAACTGCAGCACACTAGGCTTCCCTGTTCTTCATTATCTCCTTGAGCTTGCTCAGATTTATGTCCATTGAGTCAATGATGCCATCCAACCATCTCGTCCTCGGTCGACCCCTTCTCCTCCTACATTCAATCTTTCCCAGCATCAGGGTCTTTTCTAATGAGTCAGTGCTTCACATCAGGTGGCCAAGTATTGGAGCTTCAGCTTCAGCGTCAGTTCTTCCAATGAATATTCAAGGTTGATTTCATTTTGAATTGACTGCTTTGATCTCCTTGCAGTCCAAAGGACTCTCAAGAGTCTTGTCCAACACGACAGTTCAAAAGCCTTAATTCTTTGGCATTCAGCTTTCTTTACAGTCCAACTCTAACATGTATACATGACTACTGGAAAAAAACCTAGCTTTGACTATATGGACCATTGTCAGCAAAATAATGTTTGCTTTTTAACATGTCAAGGTCTGTCATAACTTTTCTTCCAAGGAGTCAGT
>SJYV01046366.1:12557-56706 GCA_006410875.1 Neotragus pygmaeus | reverse complement strand
TATTGCCCATGAAGTGATGGGACCAGATGCCATGATCTTAGTTTTCTGAAAGTTGAGCTTTAAGCCAACTTTTTCACTCTCCACTTTCACTTTGATCAAGAGGCTTTTTTAGCTCCTCTTCACTTTCTGCCATAAGGGTGGTGTCATCTGCAGATCTGAGGTTATTGATATTTCTCCCGTAAGTGTCTTTTAATATCATGGCTTCAGTCACCATCTGCAGTGATTTTGGAGCCCAAGAAAACAAAGTATGTCAGTGTTTCCATTGTTTCTCCATCTATTTGCCATTAAGTAATAGGACTGTATACCATGATCTTAGTTTTTTGGATGTTGAGGTTTTTTTTCTTAAATTAATGATTCTAATTGGAGGATAATTAGTTTACAATATTGTGATGATTTTGCCATACATCGACATGAATCAGCCACAGGTAGACATCCACAGGTGCACATGTATCCCCTTATCCAAACCCCCCACCCCATCCCTCTGGACACCAGAGCACCAGCTTTGAGTGCCCTACTTCATGCATCAAATTTCCACTGGACGTCTGTTTTACATATGATAATATACATGTTTCAATGCTATTCTCTCAAATCTTCCCACCCTCACCTTCTCCCACAAAGTTCAGAAGTCTGTTCTTTATATGTGTCTCATTTGCTGCCTTGCATATAGGATCGTTATTACTGTCTGTCTAAATTCCATATATATGCATTAACATACAATATTTGTGTTTCTCTTCCTGACTTACTTCACTCTGTATAATAGGTTCCAGTTTCATCCACCTCATTAGAATTGACTCAGATGCATTCCTTCTTATAGCTGTGTAATAGTTCATTGTGTAAGTGTACCACAACTTTGTTATCCATTCGTCTGCCGGTGGACATTTAGGGAATGTTGAGTTTTAAGCCAGCTTTTTCTCCCTCCTCTTTCACCTTCATCAAGAGGCTCTTTAATTTCTCTTCACTCTCTGCCGTAAGGGTGGCNTGTTGGAGAAGGCTCTTGAGAGTCCCTTGGACTGCAAGGAGATCCAACCAGTCTATCCTAAAGGAGATGAGTCCTGGGTGTTCATTGGAAGGACTGATGTTGAAGCTGAAACTCCAGTACTTTGGCCACCTGATGCAAAGAGCTGACTCATTTGAAAAGACCCTGATGGCTGGGAAAGAATGAGAGCAGGAGGAGAAGCAGACAACAGAAGATGAAATGGTTGGATGGCATCACCGTCTCAATGGACATGGGTTTGGGTGGACTCCGGTAGTTGGTTGTGGACAGGGAGGCCTGCCATGCTGCGGTTCATGNACCCTGATGGCTGGGAAAGAATGAGAGCAGGAGGAGAAGCAGACAACAGAAGATGAAATGGTTGGATGGCATCACCGTCTCAATGGACATGGGTTTGGGTGGACTCCGGTAGTTGGTTGTGGACAGGGAGGCCTGCCATGCTGCGGTTCATGGGGTCGCCAAGAGTCGGACACGACTGAGCGACTGAACTGAACTGATTCTTGATATATGAATATATATATATATGTTTAAATAGAGTTAACAATGAGTACTGTTTCAGATCTCGCCCCTCTACTCCAGAATTAATGGCAACTAAGTTCAATGTTTACTCTTCTGGTCTTTTCTGTCTAGTTAATATATAAGGCTTGTTTATTTAATTGAATTTTTTTTAATAAGCAAATCGTTCCAAAAAAATAAAAGGCAGATGTTTACAATGAAAACTTTACTGCCCACTTTTGGCTCCCTTTCATTCTTATCTGTTCATTTTTCTTAGTTTATTAGATGCCCTTCCAGGCTTTCCTTAGGCATTTTTAAATGCAAGGTAACATCTTATGAATAGAAACCCTTTGTGTTTCTATTAAACTAAACATCTCAATGGTCTTTTCACATCATTAATGTAGAATAGTTTCCTCCTCTCCCCTTTATGGCTCACAGTATTTCATGGTCTCTTGAATATGGTATAGAATAATTTTGATTTGCATTTTATATATTATGAATGAGGTTAAGTATCTTTTCTTAAGCTTTACAGCTGTTTCATTTTCCTTTAATGTGAGTCATCTATGCTTTACCCATTTTCTTAATGAGTATTATTGATCATTTTCCCCCAAACTCCTAATATATGGGGCATATTTGCTAAAGGTTTTTTTTTTTTTTTAATATGAGTCACAACAATTTTTTTGTAATGTGGCATTTGACTTTGTGATGGCTTTTACTGTTTGTATATGATGTCAAAATTTTCCATTTTTTCTTGGATGCTTTTGAGTCATAATTAGAAATGCCTTCCTTAGTGCAGAGTTTTAAAGAAATTTTTATCCCAGACTCTAATCTAATAACCTTTTTGACATTTAAAACTTCTATCCATTTGAAGTACCTCCCCACGTGACTTTTTTCCCAAAAAGTTTATTGAGTGATCTTTTCTTTACCACCTTAACTTTGTCTTTTGCAGGTCTTTTACTGAATAATACATCTTTCTGCCTTTCTATTCATGAGCCAGTATCACAGTTGTATTATTATCAACTATGTATATAACACATACCAGTATATTAATTATTGAGGCTTCATAAAGTGTTTTAATACCTAATAATAAGCACGTCTCATTCCCTTTTTTCCTTCCAAGTTTTCTTGGGTGTTTTTGCATTTAAGTCCTTATATTCTTATTGGAAAGATAATCTGTCTAGCTCCCCAACTTCCACCTACCCACACATCCCCCGAAATAGAAAAGATTTATACTGAAATTTTCTTAATTTTTTTTAATTACAAAAAATTAACATCTTTTTGATCATAAACTTTCAAATTAAATACTCATATCAGTAGATAATGGTTTTCTTTTTTCCCTTCTTTTAGTGGTATCACCATTTTCTTTTAGCATTGGTGATACTACAGAACTGGAACCTTATTTACATGGAGGCATAGCCATTCAAGTTAAGACTTCTAAAACATTCTGCTTTGTAAGTATTTTTTTTTCTTAAATATATTTCTTTACAGAAGAATGGCAGGAGAGGAAAAAAACAATAAAATTACTCATTGAAGAGATTTTGTTTTTTAATTTGTACCCACTTTGAGGAAAATGAAATCAATGAAAATAAACTGACATTAACAAAAAAAATTTAGAGTTGATCATACTTCTTATAATCACTTCCTAAGACAGAAGAGGTAACTAATATGTATTTGAAAAATTTAACAAGCATTGATTCAGTATATATTTTGTTTTATTATTCAGTTACATTTTTAAAGCAAAAGAAATATTTCTTTTATTTATCATATTTGTTATTCCAGGTTTTTAGATTTTAATTTTTTGGATTTCAAGAAGGTGTATGTTAGATGTGTTAAATAATTCCTATAAACTGGCATTGAAAGGAAATGTGTGTATCTGTTTAAAGAGAATGTAGAGGCTACTTTTATCAAGGAATTAAGAAGCCTCTTGCTGCTTAAATCCTTAGGCCACTTCTCATTATAAGTAGTCTAATATATCTCTTTTTTCTTGAAAGTTCTCAAGGTTTTGACTTGAATAACTTCTTTTCCAGAAGGTTTTGTTCAGCCCAGAGTTAGAGCAAAACAACAGAATAAAATACTGCATCTTGTCAAATCTGCCCCAGCATTGTTTCCTCTTCCTATTCTCCCTAGTTTTGAATTATGCTTCAACTTATGCCTCAGTAAATTTAAGATTGGGTTTGGTGCGTTTTTTTTTCAGAGGGGGTGGTTTATTGTCTTGTTTGTTGAGTTTTTTGGCCTTCGTGTGTTCTTTGCTCCACACAAAAAATTTTAACTGGGTATTTATTCAAGTCTTGTCAGGTATAACAAGTCCTAAAACTTGGTATCAGAAAAAATATGGTAGCTCTTCGATGAAGATAATAGATTTTTCGAGTACACACACACATGTTTAAGTTTCCCAGATTTATTATGTGGAGCAGGTTGTCCAGTTGCATTTAACATTAAAAGTATAAAGTGAGATAGTAAGAAAATAAGTAACCAGGGAATGGTAGCTACTTTACATTTCAGTTAAAATGTATTAGCCCAACCTTACTTATCTCAGACCTTTTAGAAGGAGCCATTGCCTTTAGTGCTCTGTGTCATTTATCAAGTAGTTGCTTGCTCTGAAGTAATAGTGGATTTTTTTTCTGTTGTTTGTTTTGTTTTTTTTCTATTAGGAATCATTAGAGATGCAACTAAAACATCCAAAGTACCTTATTGTGGATTTTAGCAAGCCTGAGGTAAATAAACACTGTAGATTTGAGAGAGGCAGTGCAGTGGGGGGTGGGAATGATAAGCAATTATAAATTTAAAACAGACCAACTATATATATATGTATATATAAATATATATAGTACAACTATATATATATCTGTAGTGCAACTGTATATATATATTTATATATATGTATATATAGTGCAACTGTATATATAGAGAGATCAACTATATATATATTTATAGTGTGTGTGTATGTGTGTGTGTGTGTATATATATATACACTTTTCTGTCAGACCATTAGCCTCTTTAAAAATAAAGGTTGTATTCATGTATCAAGCTGACTCCTAGATTAAAAATAGGATTTTATATAATGGAAAATGTTTAAATAATAGGGAAAAAGTTTTCTTTTATGATATGTCAGGTTTGATAGTTAAAAGGTGTTTTCATTAATTTATGCAAAGGTAATCTTATTAATAGATTTTCTGAACCATGTAGAGTTTTATATAATATATATTTCTTCCCTAAAACTCTTGGAAGCATTTATTTTGCTTTTTGAAGTCACTGGATCAGTTTTATACCGGTGAATGTATTTGTGATAAGTAAAGAATTATAATAACAGTTTCAAAATGTATAAATAATTGATAAAAGAAAAATTAATTCTCGTACCAACATTTTGTTTCCTTTGTTTAGTTGATACTACTTTGTTTCATATGGATAACCTAATGAAAATTAGTCATACAGCTTGGGATTAGAACTTGGATCTGTTACTTAACTATAGCTTGACGTCAGTCCTTTAACTTCTCAAGCTTCAGCTTCCTCATCTGTTAAAGATAATAGTAATAAGCTAATTCATTTATTAATTAAGTTAAATTATGTCTTAAAGGTATTAGCACAGTGCCTGACACATATTATACACTCAATAAATACTGACCAATTTTTAATGTTCTCAATAGGCACCTTTAGAGATTCACTCAGCCATGCTTGCCTTGGACCAGTTTCAGGAGAACTATAGTCGCAAGCCAAATATTGGGTAATGTTCTTTCTTTGAAACAACCTTTTTTCTTATTGAAATACCACTAGATACACCAAATTGTGTAAACACTTCTGACCCAGCCTATTTTTCTCACAGAAGTGGAAAGATCAATTTATAAAAATGGAGTTATATTAAATAAAATTTTTCCTATTTTGAAGTTTTCAAAAGCTACAACTTAAATCTGAGAACTATTCAACTGTAAATCCATTATATAATTTTGACCTTCCATGTATTGTTGCAAAAAGTTTTTGATTTGTACATTTAAAAGTAAATTCTTACTTATAAATTGTTCTTAAGTGAGCATGATTTTGAAGGAATGTATTTATAAACCAGCTGTCTTTAAAGTCAATAAACACTTCATGTTACATGGTTGGCAAAAGTCCAGTTTTTTAACATATTTCTTAAATTTCAATTAGCTATTGAGAAAATTGACATTAAGGTGCTTCATTTTGAATTCTAGGTGCCAACAAGATTCAGAAGAACTGTTGAAACTAGCAACATCTATAAGTGAAACCTTGGAAGAGAAGGTGAATATTCAGTTTGGGTGTCAAAAATTGTATAACATAAAAATTTTCTATATATTAATGTTCTCTTAGAGGTTAAAGCTTCTGCCTCCAATTCAGGAGACCCGGGTTCAATCCCTGGATCTTGAAGATCCCCTGGAGAAGGAAATGGCAATCCACTCCCATGGACGGAGAAGCCTAGTAGGTTATAGTCCACAGGGTCGCAAAGAGTCGGACACGACTGAGCGACTTCACCTCACCTAATGTTCTCTTAGCCTTCAAATTCCAGTTTTGGTACTTATTGACTCTGTGACAGTAGGCAAGTTACTTGACATTAAATTCAACTTGAGTTTTTCAAACCTTTGCCTCTATTAATTAGATCATTTTCTTCTTATTGATTGAATTCTTTACATATAGAAATCAGTTCTTTACATATAGAAAACACATTTTACGGATATTTTCCAGTCTGTGAGTTGTCTTTTCATGTTATTACAACGTCTTTTAAGGAACAGAAGTTTTTAATTTTGATAAAGTTTAATTCATCAGTTTTTTCTTTCTTATGGTTTGTGCCTTTTTTAAGCCAAAATCACAAATCTTTTCTCCTTTATTTTCTTCTAGAAGATTTATTGTGTTGTGAGTTTATATTTATAGACCTTGCACAGTGTACATCATTATACATTTTGAACTCACTGTGTACAGTTTTGTACATTTATGAATTATCTTTTTCTACTTTGTCAGGCATTAATTTTTTATATCAGAATATCCAGTAATTCTAGCCTATTTATTGAAAAGACAGTTTTTTCTTCATTTGTTTTTTGTTTTGTTTTGTTCTGTTTTTTTGGCTTCTTTGTCAGAAATTCATTGACCACATATGTGTACGACTCTTTCTAAATTCAATATTGTCTTCCATTGGTTGTTTCTGTCTTTCTACTAGTACCATCCTTTCTTTACTACTGTAGCTTTAAAATAAGACTTGAAATCACATGTGCTCTCTGGTGCATTTCTCAGAAAGAAAGTGAAAGTATTAGTCACTCTGTCGTGTCCAATTCTTTGTAACCCTGTGGAGTGTAGCCTGTCTGATTTCTCTGTCCATGGATTCTCCAGGCAAGAATAATGGAGTGGGTAGCCATTCCCATCTCCAGGGGATCTTCCTGATTCAGGACTTGAACCCAGGTCTCCTGCATCTGCAGATCTGAACCATCAGGGAAGCATTTCTCAGAAGGAGCTTAGAATTAACAGTATTCCCCCTTAAATACACAAATACTGTTATTTCACATAGAATTTTAAGAGATTAATTGATCCCTACTTGAATCTTAAATTAAGATCACAGTTACTGATACTAAAAGAACAGGAAGAGAAAGAGAAGCCAGAGCTCATGAAGAGATCTTTGTGACAAAAAAAAAATTGTGCTAAAATAATAGCTCTAACATCCAGTTCTCCATTTTTTCCTTAAAAATACAAATAAATTATATTTTGAAAAACATCATCTTTAAGTATGATAATGAGAACTTTGTGATGCGTGGCCCTTAGATTAGTATGTAAAGGTGCCATTACTCTCTTGATTTCTTTTTCTAAACTGCCTTTTCTTTTAAGATTTTTTTTTTTTTAATTCTGTTTATTTATTTATTTTTTTACTGTGCTGGGTCTTCTTTGCTGTGTGGGTTTTTCTCTAGTTACACCACGCGGGGGCTACTCTGTAGTTGCAGCATGCAGGCTTCTCATTTTGGTAGCTTCTCGTTGCAGAGCATGGACTGTCGAGGGTACACAGGCTTTAGTAGCTGTAACACCTGGGCTCAGTAGTTGCAGCTCCCAGGCTCTAGAGTACAGGTTCAATAGTTGTGATACATGGGCTTTGTTGCTTATGTAAACTGCCTTTTCTAACAATACATTGCCTCATTATTTTACTGTTTTACCCTTTATGTACCACTTAACATAAAATGATGGCTCCTTATCCTTTATTATCCTTGGATCATTTTATTTATTTATCTGGTTCAAGGTTTTACCGTATTTTTCATTAAAATGTGTCTTTAAAAATTCTGGCTAATTAACATCACAGAGCTGTTCTCTAACAAGAACTATAAATGGTTGATAATCTAGTTAATTCTAAGTTGTTCTCTAGTGTACATGGAGAGGCAAAAAACAAAAATACATGGGTACTGGTCAAGAAAAATACTGCTTAAGTTAACTGACATGCAGTTGGATCTTTTGTTATAAGATTGGGACTTTTTTTAGGATTTAAAAACTATTCTGGAAATTGAGTAGCTCTTTTAAAAGTTAAACTATAATTATTCTCACATCAAGTCATTGCAGTTTTGCGTATACCATAAAAATACTATTAAGATTATTGTCTTTTGTGGCTTGTGTTTCAGCCTGAAGTAAATTATGACATCGTGCGTTGGCTTTCTTGGACTGCCCAAGGCTTTTTACCCCCACTTGCTGCAGCAGTAGGAGGTGTTGCCAGCCAAGAAGTACTGAAAGCTGTAACAGGAAAGTTTTCTCCTTTGTGCCAGTGGGTTAGTTCTCTATTTTAATATTTTGTATACTTACGGCTGAATTAGTTACCCATATAACAAATTCTAAGGTAAAACATAGTATTGATCAATATGAAAGCAAAAATATATTTTTCATGCATGAATTGGGTGTGATGTGCCACCAAAATTTAATTCTGTAATAGAAACTGACAAGATCATTTGTTGAAGATATGGGATTTAACCCAGAGTTGCATTCTAGGATGTATTTCTCTCATTTGTGAGAGTGAGGGAGTGCATTTTCTATCCTTTTATTTGGTTTTCACTAGGCTATGGTTTTTCCTGTGGTCATGTATGGATGTGACAGTTGGACTGTGAAGAAGGCTGAGCACCGAAGAATTGATTCTTTTGAACTGTGGTGTTGGAGAAGACTCTTGAGAGTCCCTTGGACTGCAAAGAGATCCAGCCAGTCCATTCTGAAGGAGATCAACCCTGGGATTTCTTTGGAAGGAATGATGCTAAAGCTGAAACTCTAGTACTTTCGCCACCTGATGTGAAGAGTTGACTCATTGGAAAAGACTGATGCTGGGAGGGATTGGGGGCAGGAGGAGAAGGGGTCGACAGAGGATGAGATGGCTGGATGGCATCACGGACTCGATGAACGTGAGTCTGAGTGAGCTCTGGGAGATGGTGATGGACAGGGATGCCTGGTGTGCTGCGATTCATGGGGTCACAAAGAGTCGGACATAACTGAGCGACTGAACTGCTGTCAGCTTAGCAGTCATGCGCTTTCAGGATTCTTGAACTGTTCCATGGAGTTACATTGGCATCATGAATCTTCAGATTCCCTAGCATCTAAGTATAAATTTCTAAAGGTAGAGAGCATAGGAATAATAAAAGTTTGAGAACTATATAGGGTAAAAGCATCACAGGATGGAAAACCCTTGGTTTCTGTTATCAAAAAGAATAATTGGCAAGAGTGTATCAAAGGACACTTTTCAGGCCCTTTATTTTTTGAAAAACATTGAACATATTGTTTTTAAAAGTTTTAAATTTAGTTTTAATAATTAAAATTTGTAAATTTATAATTTAAATTTGACAAATGCTCTTAAGTAATGCTNAGAATAATTGGCAAGAGTGTATCAAAGGACACTTTTCAGGCCCTTTATTTTTTGAAAAACATTGAACATATTGTTTTTAAAAGTTTTAAATTTAGTTTTAATAATTAAAATTTGTAAATTTATAATTTAAATTTGACAAATGCTCTTAAGTAATGCTATTTTGCTGGTGAATTCAGTGGTAAGAGTGGTTTAGATATAATTGTTAGCAGCATAGGGAATGTAAATTGTGTTATTAACATAGAGTTTATCTTTAAATAAATAATCATTTATTCGTGTTCTTGATCACATTCAAATTTGACCATCAGTTGAATTCAGTTCAGTTGCTCAGTAATGTCTAACTCTTTGCGACCCCATGAATCACAGCATGCCAGGTCTTCCTGTCCATCACCAACTCATGAGGTTTACTCACACTCAATGTCCATCGAGTTGATGGTGCCATTCAATCATCTCATCCTCTTTCATCCACTTTTCCTCCTGCTCCCAATCCCTCCCAGCATTAGACTCTTTTCCAATGAGTCAGCTCTTTGCATGAGGTGGCCAAAGTATTGGAGTTTCATCTTTACCACCATTCCTTCCAAGAACCCTCAGGGCTGATCTCCATTAGAATGGACTGGTTGGATCTCCTTGCAGTCCAAAGGACTCTCAAGAGCCTTCTCCAACACTACAGTTCAAAAGCATCAATTCTTTGGCGCTCATCTTTCTTCACAGTCCAACTCTCACATCCATACATCACTACTGGAAAAACCATAGCCTTGACCTGATGGACCTTTGTTGGCAAAGTAATGTCTCTGCTTTTTAATNCTCTTCTTAATATCTTCTGCTTCTGTTAGGTCCATACCATGTCTGTCCTTTATCAAGCCCATCTTTGCATGAAATGTTGCCTTGATATCTCTAATTTTCTTGAAGAGATCCCTAGTCTTTCCCACTTTGTTATTTTCCTCTATTTCTTTGCATTAATCGCTGAGGAAGGCTTTCTTATCTCTCCTTGCTATTCTTTGGAACTCTGCATTCAGATGCTTGTATCTTTCCTTTTCTCCTTTGCTTTTTGCTTCTCTTCTTTTCACAGCTATTTGTAAGGCCTCCTCAGACAGCTATTTTGCTTTTTTGCATTTCTTTTCCATGGGGATGGTCTTGATTCCTGTCTCCTGTACAGTGTTACGAACATCCGTCCATAGTTCATCAGGCACTCTATCAGATCTAGTCCCTTAAATCTATTTCTCACTTCCACTGTATAATCATAAAGGATTTGATTTAGGCCATACCTGAATGGTCTAGTGGTTTTCCCTACTTTCTTCAATTTAAGTCTGAATTTGGCAATAAGGGATTCATAATCTCAGCCACAATCAGCCCCTGGTCTTGTTTTTACTGACTGTATAGTGCTTCTCCATCTTTGGCTGCAAAGAATATAATCAATCTGATTTCAGTGTTGACCATGCGGTCAAGTTTTTTTCATTAACTTAAACTAATTCTGTCTGATGTTATTTTAGATGCTTAGATTGTGGCTCCGTAGACCACTTCCTCTTAGTATGTATGTAGTAATTATAAGTGACATATAATATACCCAAGTTCAAAAATAATACAAGATAGATACTTTCCTGTCTAAGTAGTCAAATTATTTATTCAAATGTGATTGAAATTGAATGATACTTCCTGAGTTTATGTAATTATAGAAAATAGATTTGGAGTGAAATTTCCTTTTGTTTAAGATTTAGATATATCATCTGTAAGATGGCTAAAATGATCTGAATCAAATATTATCTTTTTATAATTCCTCTGATTTAATTATACTACAGAAAATAATTACTTTTTCTAGCAGTTTAGTTTTCTACATAGTAAGCTGTGTGTTTTTATATTCTACTTTAAGTTATACATTGAAGCAGCAGATCTTGTCGAATCCCTCAGGAAACCTGAACGAGAAGAATTTCTCCCACGGTAATACTGACATTTTTTTGCTTTTTCCTTAGTTGTAAATTTATAAGCAGCACCAAAATTAAAGAATTTTTGTATAAACATGGATTTGTTTCAGATGTATTTTCTCCTAATTCACTCACTTCTGCAGTCTTTTCTCCTCTACATGTATAGATTGTGTCATAATAATGCGGTATCTTGTAAACATTTCATTAATCCTGAGCATAAAGTTTTAAATTGTGTATCATGAGAGTGGTTAAGTTTCAAAACACCATTCTGACTTTATATGAAAACAGTTGATACCTGCATCTTTTATTTATGTCAGTCATTCTTCACTTATTTGTGTTACAGATATCTTTGAAAATCTGATCAAAGCTTATTAATTCTTTCTCTGAAAAATACATGTAACCCAAAGTTCTCCTTTCAATTTAAGTGGGTTAACAACTTCAAAGCCCATCCATAGTCTTCTCTATGAACTTTTGTAAAATCCCTGCCTTAAAAATGTTTTTCTAGATAAACTAAAGTTACCTTCATTCAACTCATTTGGAGTTATATTAGTCAAATGGAAAAAAGAAAAACTTGATTTCTTTATGAGGTTTTTTCTTTTTCAAATAAAATTAATTATCTGTTAGTTTGGAAGAAACTCCTAAAGAGTATTCTATTTAAATAAAACATTAAATTGGTACCAGTAGTAATGAAACTAACCTTAATTTTTTTATGCCTTTCTATTGTTTTGGTTTTTGTTGTTTTCTCCAGAGGAGATAGATATGATGCCTTACGAGCCTGCATTGGAGACACTTTATGTCAGAAGCTACAAAATTTGAATATCTTTTTAGTAAGTGGGAATAATGATGAGAATAAATAGTATAATCAAACTACTATAGGGCTTCAAATTAATTTGATAAAGGAGTACCATTTCTAAATAATACAGTAGATATTCAGGAAATGTTTTAAACAGGAATTTTTAAACTCTGGCTTGCAAGTCAAATCCATCCTACTGCCTGTTTTTATAAAGTTTCATGAGAACACAGCTATGTCATAGGTTGTCTGTGGCTTCTTTTATACTTTAATAGTGGCAGTTGTGTATCTGTAACAAAGACCATATGGCCTACAAAGCTGAAAACATTCACTATTCACTATCTGGCCCTTTATAGAAAGAGTTTGCCAACCCATCACCTAAAGAATTAATACATGTAAAATTAAAATATAATAGTTTTGAACATTAAATTATTTTCTAGAATAACATTAAAAATTGTGGGTGGTTGGAGGTTCTTTGTTTTTTCTTGTCAAATGTAAGAATATGTAGCTGGCTCTTTCTTAAGTGTCTTACTGCATTGGGCAGGGAAGCTCCTCAGTAGCATAAAAGTTCTTTTCCTGTCATAACTATTATAATTGGTCCTAAAAATACTGCTGATTTTTAATATTCCTTTTATAAGTAATATTTTGAAAGTCAACAGTTATTGCTGAGCTTTTATTTACATGTAGAACTATTGTTAGTTTTTACTTAAAAGTCTTAGAATAATTATATTTATCAAATGAATTTAGAAAAATTTATGCAAACAAGTAATCTTTTTAATTAGAATTTTACACTCTTTCATGCTGGCTGGTTCCATCTTATATAAAAAAATGAGTTCGATATTTGGCTTTTGTTTGAAATATTAAAATGTCTTCTGTTTAAAAGAATTGTAAATACTGTGCTTTTCCTTCTATGATTTATATATTTTTTTTCTTTAGCTGAAACACTCATGATACCATGAACCATTAACTATTTTAAAATAAAAGTATTTTAAAATTATTTTTAATATTCACATTATTTTTTAAAGTATGTTATTATTATAACAGCATTTGAAGAAAATTAAGATGAAATTGCTCTTTAGTAAGTAGAAGTTTTAATATTATTTAATCTGATACAATTTTTTCTTCTCCACAGGTAGGATGTGGAGCCATAGGCTGTGAAATGTTAAAAAATTTTGCTTTGCTTGGTGTTGGCACAGGCAAAGAGAAGGGAATGGTAAGATATAAATCCTTGAGACTTTGTTATATTTCTCTGGCTGCCCATTTTTGAACCACATTAGACTGCCTGGATCCAAAGCATTGATTTTTGAGGGTAGGGTATTAGGCTACAAATTGGATGATTCTACCCTGACCATTTTTCAAAATTCATGTAACTTTGTGGCAAATCACTTGAGTTTTCTGCTCCTCACTTTCTTTCTTAATTTACTGTGAAACTGTTACTGTACTACTTGCCTCATAATTATGAAGATCAAATATGAATGGGCTTTTCAAATAAATAAGCACATTAATATTGTTATTTCATTAGATACTACTTATTATTAAATAAATATTTAAGATGAGAGAAGTTAACATTAGAAAGTTGCAGAGTACTCAGATATTGTTTCAATTGGTGATCAAAAAAGAATGAGTAATAAAAACATTGGTATATAATATAAATTAAGATGATATATGTGAGTTAATTGGAAAACCATGTCATATATTTAAATAAAAATATATTTCACTGATGCTGCTTGCCTTTAAAATGTAGTAGTACTTGCAGTAGTGATATAGTAGATTTACCATGATGCTTAATAGTAATTAAATGACTAAAATTTGTGGAATCGTTCATGTTTTATAGTTTATTAAGCTTACTATTACAGTCATAGGCAGATCTCCTACAGTTATGTTATTCTTGCTCAGTTCAGTTCAGTTGCTCAGTCACGTCCGACCCTTTGCGACCCCATGGACTAGGCTTCCCTGTCCATCACCAACTCAGCAGCTTACTCAAACTCATGTCTATTGAGTCGGTGATACCATCCAACCATCTCATCCTCTGTCATTCCTTTCTCCTCCCACCTTCAATCTTTCCCAGCATCAGGGTCTTTTCAAATGAGTCAGTTATTTGCATCAGGTGGCCAAAGTTTCAGCTCCAGCATCAGTCCTTCCAGTGAATGTTCAGGACTGATTTCCTTTAGGATGGACTGGTTGGATCTCCTTGCAGTCCAAAGGACTGTCAAGAGTCTTCTCCAACACCACAATTCAAAAGCATCAATTCTTCTGTTCTCAGCTTTCTTTATAGTCTGTCCATACATGACTACTGGAAAAACCATATCCTTGACTAGATGGACCTTTGTTGACAAAGTAATATGCTGTCTAGGTTGGTCATAACTTTTCTTTGAAGGAGCAAGTGTCTTTTAATTTCATGGCTGCAGTCAGCATCTGCAGTGATTTTGGAGCCCAAAACAATTAAGTCTGTCACTGTTTCCATTGTTTCTCCATCTATTTGCCATAAAGTGATGGGACCAGATGCCATGATCTTCGTTTTCTGAATGTTGAGCTTTAAGCCAACTTTTTCACTCTCCTCTTTGACTTTTATTAAGAGGCTCTTTAGTTCTTCCCTTTCTGCCATGAGGTGGTGTCATCTGCATATCTGAGGTTATTGATATTTTTCTCGACAATCTTGATTCCAGTTTATATCTCATCTAGCCTAGCATTTCTCATGATACACTGAGATATAAGTTAAACAAGCAGGTGACAGTATACAGCCTTAATGTACTCCTTTCTTGATTTGAAACCAGTCTGTTGTTCCATGTCCATTTCTGACTGTTGCTTCTTGATCTGCACACAGATTTCTCAGGAGATAGTCAGGTGGTCTGGTATTCCCATCTCTTTAAGATTTTCCACAGTTTGTTGTGATCCACACAGCATTCTTGCTCAACATTTCCTAAATTGTTTTCTACAAACCACTATTAGTTCTGCTGACTTTTAAAATATTTATAAAAAAGTAAAGAAAGTCCTTTGTTGTGTTAAATTTGAATAACACCTACTTTACTCCTTAGAAATTCATAACATATCAGCATGTCAAAAGTCAGGAAAAGAGCTATAGTAAATAAAACAACAAACAACTTACTTCAAGTGACAAAACAAGATAAGTTAATTGGGCAGTCTTGAACCTACTGCAAATACTATATAAATTATTCTTACTGTATAAATTATTCTTTTATAAAATATTTACATGTGTATCCAAACTTAGCTAGAAGGAAGTAAAGATAAATCCCCGGGTTCCAGGAACCAAGTGAGAAATTAGTCCCTGACCTAAAAGCTATGGTAATTCACAAGTGTTCTGGTACATTAACTATTAATAGAAAGGGAAGTCATTTGTGAGAAACTGCAACTCATCATGCACCATGCTGGTATATGGGTCCAAAATTTTATCATATAAAAATTTCAAGCAGATAATATAACAAATTTGGAGGTGTTGAAACCTCTAGATTAAACAATGGCAAAACTGCATTATGGTGATACACACTGAGCGTACATAGGACTATACAGTAAAATCAACATCCATTCAAGACAGTCCACAATGGAAAATGACAAATCTCTAGAGAAAGATACCACCTGAAAAGTGAAAGTCACTCAATTGTGTCCTACTCTGTGACCTATGGACTACATAGTCCATGGAATTCTCCAGGCTGGAATACTGAGTGGGTAGCCTTCCCTTCTCCAGGGGATCTTCCCAACCCAGTGATCAAACTCAGGTCTCCTGCATTGCAGGCAGATTCTTTACCAGCTGAGCCACAAGGGAAGCCCACCACCTGAAAGAATCAGCCAATGAAAATAGAAGAATTAGCTCTCCAAGAAATACAGAAAGTAGAAGTGCTACAAATAATGTAACAAACAGACTGTAAAGTTAAAAATGGCCAAAGACATAGAGTAATGAAAATATGAGGTGGGGAAGGAAATTTTTACCAAAAGCCAAGAAAGAATTTCTGTATAGTCAGTGAACTTAAAATTCAAATGTAGCTGAAGTGAGAACTGACGACTAAGAAATAAATATTAATACATAGAATGTAGTGTAGAGAGAGTCTTTTTCCCTTTTAATTAAAGAGGATACATTTGCATGGTCTAATATAAATGTAGAATTTCCAGAGAGAGTAAAGATAAGGAAGACATAAGGATAATGACAGAAGTTTCCAGAATTGAAAAGACAAGTGTGTTCCGATTAAAAAGCTAAATTAATCCCAAACAAATCAAATGCAGAAATGAAAAAGATTACAAAAAATGATTACTTCGTAGACTTCTTAACCAGCAACGAGTACACACCTGAAGATAGGGAAGCATATCTTCACAGTACACGTGACTTATCAACCTAGATTTCTATAGCCAACTAAAGTATCTTTTGAGAGAAATAAAGATAACTGACAAGTAAAATGATGAAAGATTATCACTAGCTAGTTCTCAGTGAATGAACTATGGGATTAATACAGGCAGTGCGTGAAGCCAAGGGTAAGTAGCAGCATTTGACAACAGTCTTAGGTTTAGATAAGCATTGATTTTTAAAACCTTTACTTAAAATGTTGGCATCTTGGAATGAGGTGGTTAAAAATAAGTAAAATGTTCCTTGATATCACAGAAAATAGAAGGGAGAGTTCAGATATCCTCCATTGTTCTAGAGGAAATGGAGAGTTTCATTTTAGATCTTAAGTCACATGTACATGTTAAAAATTTTAGTATCACTGCATAAAAACAGAGATTTAACTTCCATACCAGTTCGTGAGTCATACCATTATGACTACTTTTAAAATTATCTTGGCTCTGTTTACTTTCATCTTGCATCCTCTAAAATGGAGATATGCAAATTTTTTCTTAACCAGACTGTAACTGTTCTAGGTTTGTGGATGTTAAGTCTGTCATAGCTACTGAGCTCTGCCATTGCAGTATAAAAACAGCCATAACCAATACTTAAACAAATGGTGTGACAGTGTTCCAGTAAAAATTATTTACAAAAACAGCTGCCTGCACTGTAGTTTGTATACCTGTGCTTTAGCAAAAGTTCCTTTCAAATTGAAACATGTAAGTGTTCTTTTCGGTCGAGATTGAGAATAAACATGTATAGAAAAAAAGAGCCCCATCCTCTATGACTAACCCATTACGTGTTTCTAAAATGTGATAGTGATATTTAGCCTCTATTTTGTTATGAAGAAAAATGTTTTGATCAGGATCTGTGATTGGTTTTAGCTATTTTGTTTGATATGTTCCTATGCTAAATATTATCTTTAAGTATAAAAACAGTAGTACTGGTAACCAGTTGTGAGTATTTTTCATTATAACTTTCACCAGCCAAAATGATTTATAACTTGTAGGAGTTAGTCATTCAGAGGAAAGCAAAGTCAATTTAAACTTATCTCATGTAATTTCAGGCATTTTTTTCTTTGATATTAGGTTACAGTAACAGATCCTGACTTGATAGAAAAATCCAACTTGAATAGACAGTTCCTATTTCGTCCTCATCACATACAGGTGTGTTGTTATACTGGTTCAAATTTAAATCCTCTGTTGTGTTAAATAGAAAATGGTGCTTGAACAAGTGTGTTATCTTTATTTTATTAGAATCTCTCAAATTATCAAATAATGGGAATGACAGGGAAAATACATAATTTTATTTTAATATAAAAATTATTTTTGTATTGATTCTGGATGTTAAAATCTGAGTTGTGAATCATGGCAATATTTTTGTCATTTTATAATCAAGATGTATCATATATTCAATTTTAGAAACATCTAAGGATATAAAAACAGGTTCCCTAATTTGAAGTTTTTTATAGGTGACAGATTTAACACTGTTTTGTTTTTAAGTTTTATTATAAAACAAAGTTTAAGAGAATTTTTTGCTCTTTTGATCTTGTTTGATTACTTAACAGTCTGTTTTGATTGTAAACCAATGCTATTTTCTGTCTTTTTTTATAGAGGTCAAAATATTTGTCAGGAAAAGAAACAGTCAAGTAACTTTGCTCTGACTTTAGAAATGTTTTTTCACTTTATTGTTTTACAGCTCATTGAGAATCTTAGTAAATTAGCTTAGAAATGTCATAAACAGAAAGATAAAGCATACTTTTATATAGTTGTATAAGCGGCATAGTTAACCAAATGGCTCACCTATCCAAATATGAAGAACTAAGTAACAGGGTCTTTTTTTTTTTTTTTTTTTTGTAACAGGGTCTTTAATGAACTAAAATTTATGTCATAATATTCATTCACTGAACTTTGTGTATTTTACTTACTTAGAAGAACTATTAAGGCCTGTTTGCTTTAAACTTCTAATGTTTACAGTTTGTAACACTTGAAATGACACCAGTGATATTAAAAAATTATAACTGAAACAAATAATTTCTTAAATATATCCATCCAGAAATGTTAAATTTTTTTAAAAGATTTTAGATTTTAAAATGTTAAATTACCATACCTCTGAGCTCATTTTCTGCAGAACTTACATTTCTGATATTTTGCTGAATATGTTCTAAACTTTTTGTAGGCATAATAATGTGCGAATTATTAATTCTAATATGCAGTATTGAGATTTAGCATGACCACAACAAATATAATTTTCACAAACAAAAAATGAAAACCAGTCTCATTACATTATTCTTCATATGTAAATTGTATATGTTCAGTCATGGTCTATTTTTCCTGTTAACATTTATTTCCTCTGTTTTTATATATTGTTTAGAAGCCTAAAAGCTATACTGCTGCTGATGCAATCCTGAAAATAAATCCTCAGTTAAAGATAGATGCACATTTGAACAAAGTATGTTCAGCCACTGAGGCAATTTACAGTGATGAGTTCTATACTAAGCAGGATATAATTATTACAGCATTAGATAATGTGGAAGCCAGGAGATATGTAGACAGGTATGTTCTTAAAATTCAGGTTCATAGAAATTGTCTTTGTTTTGTTTTTACTTCATTTTTTATACCTATTTATTGAACAGTTACTGAATTTTCTGATTATTCTTTACATTCCTATTATAGTTCTTGAACCCAGAACTTCTGATGATTTCCACTATAGATAGGATAAAATTTTAAATCTTTAAAATGACCTAAATTTTTTTCATAGAGTATCTGCCACCTGTCCATGACTCCAGCTTAAAATTTGCTATTTTCCCCTGGCTCTCCTTTTTCTAGCTACACATTCTTTCTTTCTGTTCTTACAGGGGAACATCTAACACATTTCACCTCAGGGACTTGCACATACTGTCCTTCAATCTCAAGAAATTGTGTTTATATTCTAAAAGTCAACTGCAAATCTACCTTATTCTTCACTTCCTTTAGTTTTTTCCCCCTCATCCTTTTAGTTTCAGCCTGAATGTCTTTATTGAAAAAGACTTTCTTTAACCCCCAAATTCTAAATTAGATCCTTCTCTGATAATCTTTCATAATACTGTTTTCTTCCTTCATAGCACTTATTTTTATTGACATGCATATTTATTTAATGTTTGTCTCCTCACTAAATCATTTATTCAGTTTTTATTTATTTTTCCATCACTCTATCTTCAGTGCTGAATACATAATGTCATTCAGTAAATATTTTTTAAATAAGTAGATGAATAAATGACTGTGATGTACATACCTTATATAATTTTTCTTACATGTTTAGATGACTCTTTAATGTTAAAGTGCTAGAGCAGATTTATTAGCAGGAATATTTACCAGTTGAGAGTATAATGGAAAGTTTATAATCTTGGCCAGCAAAAAACAACAAGAAACTTTAAGAAACGAAAGTATATAGAATATAGATATTGTAACTCTTTAGAAAGAAGGTTTGGGATAAAGAAAATGTTGAAAAGATATAGTAAGGTGTGTTTGTGCTCAGTCACTTCAGTTGTGTCCCAACTCTTTGTCACGCTATGGACTGTAGCCTGCCAGGCTTCTCTGTCTATGGGATTTTCTAGGCAAGAGTACTGGAGTGGGTTACCATGCTCTTCTCTAGGGGATCTTCCCGACCTAGGGATAGAACCTGTGGCTCCTGCATTACAGGCAGATTCTTTACCACTGAGCCACCAGGGAAGCCTATAGTAAGGTAGATATATACAGAGAGAGTTTTATGTGTATGTGTGTGTGTATATATATATATATATATATATAGTTATATAGTTACAGAGAGAGAGTCAGAAAATACAGAAAATAACCAAAGAAAAAATAGAAAGCAAGAGAAGAAAGAGTAATACATTAATTAAGAGTTAACCCAGAAGGAAAAAAGCCCACAATTTTGTAGGCATTTTAGAACAAGATAAATATAGTGTATCTTATTCTAAAACTACTCAATTTTGGTAATGGAAGGTGGAGGCAAAAGTTGCTACATTGAGCAACAAAGTTTATGGGAGGAAGGGGATGGAAATAATAAATGGGTTTTTGGTGGTAATGTATCTGTTTCCTAAAATATTATATCCAAGAAGTGATCAGCATGTGTAATGGTCAGTAAACATTGGTAGAATGTCCTCTGCTTAACGTTGTCATTGCTAACTTCCATGTTTGTTACCTATCTCCTTTTTGCTTAGCCGATGCTTAGCAAATCTACGGCCCCTCTTAGATTCTGGAACGATGGGCACTAAGGGACACACTGAAGTTATTGTACCTCATTTAACCGAATCCTATAATAGTCATGTAAGTGAACCAGTTTTTTTAAATAAATGTTTCTTTTTTATATCTTATCATTTTTCTGTCTCATGATTTGTTTCTCTTTATCAGTCAGCACATTTGGTTAAGCATCCTTAATCTGTTCTGATCTTGATCTGCCAATGATGTTTGTGCATATATGCTTAGACATTTTTTTAAATGTAGTTAAACTTACTTTCTTGTTGTTGTTTTATTTGCCAAGTCATGTCTGACTCTGTTACTTAATCCATGGACTGTAGCCCACCAGGCTCCTCTGTCCAGGCAAGAATACTGGAGTGAGTTGCCATTTCCTACTGCAGGTGATCTTCCTGGCCCAGGGATTGAACCTGTGCCTCCTGCATTGGGAGATGAGTTCTTTACCACTGAGCCACCTGGAAGCCCTAAATGTATTTTTTTAATAATCAGAATTTTGTTTCTGGTCTTTCTGGAATATTATTCTTATGAGTTTACTGTTTCTTATTGCTGCTTGATTAGTTTCCTAACAACCTTAGTGATCCACCCAAAATCTTACTGAAGACTCAGTTTCTCCAAATGAGGAACCAAGTCATTTATACCCATGTATTTTATATAAATGATACAGATGTAACTTTTTTTTAACATCTCCAAGCGATATTGAGATACTACTAAATTTAAAAATCACTAGTCTAGGAAATAATTGTAGGCTTTAAAAAGAATTTTTAAAAGGTCAGCCCTATTTGTAAAATCAAAAGAATATTATTTTATAAGCATAAATATTCCCTTTATTTAATGGATATATATGGTTTAGTAAAATTTTTAAATTTTAATAAAATTTGTTTCACCCTGTACTCTCATGAAATCAGAAATTTATATAGTAAAGACATAAGAAACAAAGTTTATAAGTTTGTTTTGAAGTAAATTAGATGAAGAAAATCATGATATGCCAGGGTCATTCTGGAAGATTTTCAAAATAGGGGATGTTGCAAATTTCTGAAAGTCCTGATTCTCTCATACTACCACATCTTTCCCAACCCTTCTCCTATTTATTTATAGACTGTGCCTTCATGTTCAGGAAAACTAGAATTAAATGTTCCTTCTGACTTTCCTCTTTGCTTATAAAATATTTCGTGGTATTTTATAGATCAACAAAATAAAATACACATCTCTAAGTAAGGACTTTCCTGGTGGTCCAGTGGTTAACAGTCCACCTGCCAGGGCAGGGAACACAGGTTTGATCTCTGATCCAGGAAGATTCCACATGCCGTGGGGCAGCAGAGCCTGTGTGCCACAACTCCTGAGCCCGTTCTCTAGAGCCCACGATCCACAGCTACTGAATCTGTACTCTGATACTACTGAAGCCTCTGTGCCCTAGAGCCTATGCTGCATAACAAGAGAAGCCTGCACACAGCAACTAGAGAGTGGCCCCCTCCTGCTACAAGTAGCAAAAGCCTGCACACTGGACCCAGCACAGCCATGAAATAAAAAATTAAAAAATAATAAGCACAAATCTTTACAATAACAACAACAAAAAAAATCTCTAAGTAAAAAGAGACAAAGTGAGTTGTTTTAGATTGGGTAAGCCAGTAAGACTAAACGTACAAAAGTACCTGTAATAAATACAGATTTCTTCATTTTCACATGACACAACAAAGACATCTGTCATTTATTTAATACATGCTTTCTGTAAGAGACCACACCAAGCATCAAGAGCACATGATTCCTGTTTGCAAATATTGTTTCTCCCTGGAGAAAGAAACTCATGGTATGCTGAGCACTGTATTAGGAATTCTCTATTTACTTTTCAAAATAAACAATGTTTATGTCACCTTTACACTTCAAGAAAAATAAAATAATTACATATGGTAGTCTGTTATGGTACTACATGATACCAGAGGAGTTTGTTGTTACCTTGCCATATAAACAAGTCTGTTGAGTGTCAAAAGAATCAATGTTTCCTCTTAATGCCTAGGAAAAAGATTTTTTTTAAGTTGGATTTATTTCATTTTTGAATTTTATTTTTCCATTAAAAATTGTCATTGCTGCTAACTGTTGTCATATTTTATAAATTAGCGGGATCCTCCAGAAGAAGAAATACCATTTTGTACCCTAAAATCCTTTCCAGCTGCTATTGAACACACTATACAATGGGCAAGAGATAAGGTAATAAAGATATTGTATAAGAAATTTTTCTCTGAAGTAGAAAAGGTGGTTTTTCTATCTTTTAAACAGTCTCCTATTTATAATATTTTTTTCCTCTTTTCTGTTATAGTTTGAAAGTTCCTTTTCCTACAAGCCTTCATTGTTTAACAAATTTTGGCAAACATATCCATCTGCAGAAGAAGTCTTACAGGTAAAAATCAATACACTTTATTTTGAAGTATAGTTAATTTACAGTATAGTGTTAATTTCTGCAGTATAGTAAGATGCTTCCATTTTCTATGTATACAAATATATACACACACATTATTTTTCATATTCTTTTCCATTATGGTTTATCACAGGGTATTGAATGTAGTTCCCTGTTTTGTACAGCAGGACCTTGTTGTTTATCCATTCTGTATATAATAGTTTGTATCTGCTAACCCCAACATTTTGTCAATGTAATCTTACTTTCAAGTTGCCTATAAATCATTTATTTTACGTTCTTAAACAGTTATGCATTATTATTTACATAGTAAGCAAGTATTTGAGGAATCTTGAAGTTAGCAGGTCACAAGTAACCCTTTTTTTAGTTTGGTCAAACTATGGAATTGCCACTATTTTACCATGTTTGACTCACAGAACAGCAGTTCATATGGTTCAGCGTAATAAGGGTGTGATAATAACGATGAGACAGCTACAAATAATAAAACAAGATTGTTAAGCTTTTTGGAAAAAACTGAGGTAAGTTCTAGTGAAAAATTTCAGAAATAGGCCGAGGTTTCAGATTTTATTAGTCTCATGGTGAGGACAGCTTCAAAGCTGTTTTCTTACTTTCCTTCAATTCTACACTAAAAAGGCCAACTTTTTAGTGTAAATTATTATTCATGGCACTTCTTATAATAAGTACATTTGTAGTATTAACTTGCAGCTAGCCAGACATGAGGATAACTTGTGAGATAAGGAACAGTTTGAGAGTTAAAATTTTACATGCGATCTTTACCCATTCCCCCTCCGAAAAAGAAAAGAAAGAGGGAAAGGAGAAAAACAGAGACAGGAGCTTGATATGAAAGTAATAAATTAAGGCACATGAGCTAGCACTTCAAAAGTTGCCTAACAATTCCTGGGAAATGCATGTGTATGTCTGTGTGATTAATTGGATGTGTGTTTGTTTTGTTTTTTCCTCATTCTAGAAGATACAAACTGGACACAGTTTAGAAGGCTGTTTTCAAGTGATTAAGTTACTTAGCAGAAGACCTAGAAATTGGTCCCAGTGTGTAGAATTAGCAAGATTAAAGTTTGAAAAATATTTTAACCATAAGGTAGGTGTATACTATAAAACATTTAGAAAAAGTCTAAATTTGACTAATTTAATTATTGTGACATTCATTTAATTGACCTGAAATGTCTACTCTTTCTTTTTGGAACCTTTTCAAAAATGAATAAGTTAACTGAGAACAAGTGATGGACACACAACCAATTTCTTTCTGAATGTTACTGATTCAGGTGTGAAAGTGTTAGTCGCTAGGTCGTTCCAGCTCTTTGTAATTCCATGGAGTGTAGCTTCCAGACTCCTCTGTCCATGGTATTCTCCAGTCAAGAATACTGGAGTGGGTACCATTCCCTTTTCCAGGAGATCTTCCTGACCCAGGGATCAAACCCTAGTCTCCTGCATTGCAGGCAGATTCTTTACCATCTGAATCACTAGATAGAATGTGTTTCAACTCTGCTCGTCATCTTGTCAATTGTGCATTTAAGTAATTCTTGTCTTTCTGTGTACAAAATGCGTTTTAATATACAGATTCCTTCTAGAGAAGGAATACATTTAATCAGTCTTAAAAGAAGTTTTTTGTTCAAATTAGAACAAGAGATCAAGAGAATAGAGATTCCATCAGAAATTTGTTGGAATTTTGCCTTCTCCATCTAAATCTAACAATCACATTTTGTCTGTTTCCTCATTGTAAAAAGGGAGTTATAAATTGGTACCTGACTCATAGTATAGTGGTGAGGATTAAGTGAGTTAATACATGCAAAGTATTTAGTATAGAACCTGGCCCATAAATAAATGCCCATAAATATTTAGTGAAATGTTAGATGTTATTCTTTCTCCAGTTACATACAGTTCTTGAAATGTGTCCATCACTGTCTTTCATCTCTCCCTCTTTTTAGGCTCTTATCTATTGAAATATAAAATAAGTTCATCTGTTTTAAAACATTTTATAAATTATACCTAACTCTACTTTTCACTTCCTTTTTTTGCTCTGCTTATTGGAAAAGTGGTCTGTACTCACTGCTGCCATATCTCTATCCAATATGTGTCTTCTTTCCCCACAGCCATTGAAATTACTTATGATGACTATCAGTGACTTCGTGTTTCAAAATCTAAAGAACTCTTTTTTTTTGTCTTTATCGTCTATGGGTTTTTTTACTTTTTTTATTATGGAAAAATTCAACCACAGAAATAATAGAGGAAGTAGCATGTAGTGAATCTCCATGTACTCCTCATATATTTTTCACCCAAGTTTAACAATTACCAACTCATAGAACCCCAGGTGACTCAGTGGTAAAGAATCTGCCTACCAATGCAGGAGACTCAGGAGATGTGAGTTCTATTCCTGGGTTGGGAAGATCCCCTGGAGGAAGAAATGGCAACCCACTCCAGTATTCTTGCCTAGAAAATCCCATAAACAGGGGAGCTTGGCACGCTACATACAGTCCATGGTCACAAAGAGTCAGACATGACTGGGCACGCATCCACAGAATCACAGAACTCATAGAAATCCTGTTTCATGTATATCCCTCCTAGTATACCCTCCCCCAGATGGTTTTGAAGCAAATCTCAAACATCATATCATTTCAAAATAAAAAATGTCATGTATTTTTCTGGATTTTTTGGTTGGTTTGTTTAAGAATTAAACAAACTGCTCCTCTTCAAAAGGAGCAGTTTGCTGTTCAGTTGCTCAGTCATGTCTGACTCTTTGCAGTCCTGTGGACAGTAGCCCACCAGGCTCTTCTGGCCACGGGATTATCCAGGCAAGAATACGGGAGTGGATTGCCATTTCCTTCTCCAAAAGGAGCAGAATGAGATGTAAAGTATACTACCATTTGTGTAAAGGGCATAAAATAATCTATATTCATGTTTGTCATAGATGCAAAAAAAAATATGTAAGTATTGATAAAAAAATAGGTAGAGGTTATTCCAAGTGAGGGTCAGGGTCAGTGACAGGAGAATGGACAGATAATGTACAGGGTGATTGGGAGACTTTATTGTATATCTTTTTGTGTTTGTTTGTTTTTTTTACTTCAGTTGATAATGAGTAGTGATTATTTTTAATTCAGTTTTTTTCTTTAGGCTCTTCAGCTGCTTCACTGTTTCCCTCTGGACACACGATTAAAAGATGGCAGTAAGTATTGAGAAGAAAGTTTAATATGGTTTATTATTGACTGCTGAAATTGAAAATAATGTATTTTTTCATTTTGTTAGGTTTGTTTTGGCAGTCACCAAAGAGACCCCCCTCTCCATTAAAATTTGATCTAAATGAACCTTTGTAAGTATATATATCCTTCATTGTAAACCTCTTAACTGTTTAGGTTTACATTGCAGGGTAAAAACTTCAAACATTTTAATGTTAAAATATTGCATCCATCTTAATCGAAGAATTATCATAGCATTTTGGACAAGAAAGCAAGCCACAATTCTTCTCTCCCCACATAGATAAATCTGTTTATTTACATGGTAAATAGCTTCATTATTTTTATCTTTTCTAAAGTGTAACCAAAGTGTCATCTCTTTGACTTTATTCATAGAAAATGTAAAATGAAAATAAATGTTCTCCTATTTAATGAACTCAATATATAAGAAACTTTGATTATATGGGGGAGAATGATTATTACTAAATAACTCCCTAAATATTCTCAGATTAATTTTCAAAGGAGTTGATCTTTGAGTAAATACCTGTATATCCTATCTGTATTAGATTCACATTTATAAACACACAAACTCACTGTTATGTACACATTTTAATTGAGCACTTAGCTTAATTAAGCACTTTCAGCAAGTAACTCTGTGCTTTGTTTTTACCTCTGGAGCTTATTCTAGTCACCTTATCTTGCTGCTTCTGTAAAACTTGACTTTTTTGTTTTTAAACACTCATTTGCTTAGTTTGATCTTATTATACACCTTTTAAAACCCAATTTGCAATATTTTCTTATGAATTAAAATGTATTTTCTTTCAGTACTTTAATTTTCTACTTCTGGCCACTTCTCTCCCCAGAGTAGTCTTGATCACTACCTGAATAATAGTCCTTATGAAAATAAACATCTGATGTTTTCTTTTTTATAGCTTTGGCAATGCCTTGGTCTAGACCAGAATTTCATTGCTTAATTAAAATAATAATAATACTGAACATTACTTGTCTTCAACATTTTAAAGGCTATAGTTTCTGATGAATCAAACGTTTTTGAAATTGTACACTCACACTTTATTTTTTTATTTTCAAAAGGCACTTCAGTTTTCTTCTAAATACTGCAAAATTATATGCTGCAATCTATTGCATTCCATTTACAGAAGAGGTAAGATATTCTTGAAACCCTAACAGATAGAAATAATTAGAATTAGAAGACCTAGCTTAATTAATTGCATCGTCAGAACGTGTTTTATAAGAATCATTCTTTGATATAAACTTTTAATTTTGTTGTAGTGTTGCCCTTTCTAATATAGCAGAAGCTAAACACCTCATTGCAGCATTACTAAGTAGAAGAAAGCTGAATTTTTCTTTCTGAATTTAAGTAGTGAAACAAATATTTGTAAGAGAAATCTTATTTTTGTTTTTAAAATGTTTGTGACCTACAAAGTTTAACTATTATAATTACTTTGAAAACCCAAAGTGACCTATATCATAACAAATTTTAAATATTCCTAAGTGGTTCTCTTTATTAACATTTGTTTGGCTTATTTTGTGAAATTAACCTATGTGCATCTCAGGAGACCTGAAAATGCTCTCCCATATTAACATTTCTTAACTCTTATCATTTATACATTTTTTCTTAGACATTGCCTTCATTGACTAATATGTAAAGGATCTAATTCAGTTTTATTTGAAAGGGAGATCTGCATTAGTGACTCTTCACCCTCAAATGCATAATAGAGCTAAATAAATGGTTATACTTTTAGGTACTAGGCAGAACTGGAGAACATCAGCCAGATTCATAACTAGCACTGGCTCTTTTGAATCTACATAAAAATGTAGATTAATCCCTTTTGGGGTTAAAACACAGTAAAATATACCATAAATGTCTGGTAAAGATAGTGGTATCCAGTTAGTTATTCTTCTCGTGAAAAAAGTGGTAATTTGTGATAAGAGTTGTAGGTGACCTCAAAAGCACTATGTCTCAGTTTTTCCTAAGCAAATTCTTAATAATAAAAACGTATATAGCTTTAAATTCATCTAAGTTTATCTTGAACCATGTAAATATTTTCCAGCTTCTGAAGATATGAATTCCATTTACTTATTTCTTCATTTATTTATTGAGTCAGCGTATATTGAATAAAACTTTCTGCAGGGAACTTTGTAAAACATTGAAGAGAGAGTTCCTGATCTCAGGGCACTCTGTGTGATCCTCACAAGCAGTCCTAAAACTAACTTTTTAAGAATTTGTGGAAAGACTAAGATTTTGGTCAACTAATATGTTGACTACTAAGTACTTTTTTACATGCACTGCCCCCACCTCCCAGCCGTTATGGATGTTATTTCTATAGAGATACATAAATGTCACAAACAGATGTGGTCTAAACAGTTATAAATTACTCAAATATTTTAGCATGTTAAAGTACCATTTTTTGGTTGTGTTTAGCTTTAGAATTCAGAATTTTAAGAATATGGTGATAAAAATTACTGTTTTAAAAATCAGGACTTATCAGCAGATATCCTGTTGAATATTCTTTCTGAAGTAAAGATTCAGGAATTCAAACCATCCGACAAGGTACGTGTACAAGTTCATTCATTCAGCAAATAGTCATTGAACTACTTCTTGTGTCAAGTTTCTTTCTAAACCTGAAAAAGCCCATAATGAACAAAATTCTTATTCTTGTAGGAGTTATATTCTAAGGGACCAAAGACAAAAGTGCCAATAATTATGTAATATTGCATTATGGGCAGAAGAGCTAATGAGAAAAGGCAAAGCAGGGGAAACAAAGGTGATGTAGCTGGTGACATTTTATATGAGCTAAAAGAAGACAGCTTCTCTGATATGGTTATTTCTGAACAGAAGCCTGAAGGAAATGAGGAGTGAGCCATGCTATTATCTGGTGAAAAAGCAGTGCAAACAGCAGAGCAAGAAGACGAGAGAATTTTTCTTGAGGAGACTATGGTAGAAGAGTGGTAGACAGTGAGATTGCAGAGGTGGTGAGGGTTATGATAAGTACTTTATGTTTTATTATGGAATAAGGCATTTGAAGATTTAAAACACAGGGTACAATCTGACATATTTAAAAGGAGGACCTTGGCAATTGTGTTAAGAAGGATTATATGGGACATGAGAGAGGAAGCAAAATAAATTATTAGGATATTATATGCAAGTGATGATGGTGATTTGAATGAAGTAGGGGAAGTTTTAAGAGGTTGAATTTTGTGTATATTTTGCTGTAGCCTTGACAGGATTTATAAGGAATTGCTCTGAGTATAAGAGGGGGAAAAAAGATTGTTGTTTTCTTAGTTGAAGAAAAGAAACATTAATAGCTCTGAGTGATGGGGAAAAGATAGAGGATGTTTGAGCAGAGCAAAAAAAGAATGATATGAATAATTGCCATGGGCTAAGTGAGGAATTAGAAAATGTTGTATAATTTTGAGACAATACTTAGGATCAACTTAATGTTAATTCCAATAATGTATTCCACCAAATGAGTCTGGAGAAAAGGCAGTTTAGCTGCTTGGATGCTATTGTAGAATAGCTGGGAATAGGATTTTAATAAGGGTTGGAATTTTGCCAGGCAAATATGTTGGAAGGAGAGAGAGACAAGGAGTATTCATTAAGGTGGAACATGAAATGTACGCAGGGTAAATAGGAAAGTCTGAAATACTAAATACTTTTTTCAGCTCCTCATACCCCTTTTTGTATGCACTCTAAAAAAAATAAATAAACCACAAAACCCTTAACAGTAACAATAAACTGTAAACCCTTAACAATAAGCAGAACCCTTCTGTTCCCCTTATCCTTTAACTATACTGGAAAATGTGGAATAATGACTGCCTCCATACAAAATTCAAGTCGGAAATGGTTTTGCAGTCTTCCACTCTGCATTTTTATTTCAGAGAAAAGAAAACTTGTAGGTAGTTCATTTTGTACAAGTAAGTGGACTTTCTGAATGAGATATTCATGACTTGTAGTCACAAAAGTACAGAAAGGATAAACAAAATTCCTTTATAAACATTCCTAGCTCATGTTTTAATGCACAAAACTGCTAGACAGCCACCAAGGAAATAACTTTACAGGTCTTTACTGCTCTTCAGTGTTTTCTAGCTTGAATTGCTTCTTTCTGTATTGAAGTTTAGGGATAATATATTATCCTGAGCAAATAAGCCACAATTTTAATAGGACTAATTAGCTTAAAACTCCTTGAAGCAGCTTCCCCAAAGCTTCAGGGTCTGGCACTCCTAGTTAACAGATGGCCACAGACAAAAATACCAACTGCACATTCTGGCAAATAAAAATTACTGCTTCCTTGACTCCTTTTGAATTACGGGTCTGTAGCCCACCAGGCTCCTCCATCTGTGGGATTTTCTAGGCAATAATCCTGGAGTGGATTGCCATTTCCTTCTCCAGGGGATCTTCCCAACCCAGGGATCAAACCCTGGTCTCCCNTATTGGAGAAGACTCTTAAGAGTCCTTTGGACTGCAGGAAGATCCAACCTGTCAATCCTAAAGGAAATCAGTCCTGAATATTCATTGGAAGGACTGATGCTGAAACTCCAATACTTTGGCTACCTGATGCGAAGAACTGACTGATTGGAAAAGACCCTGATTCTGGGAAGGACTGAAGGCAGGAGAAGGGGAACGACAGAGGTTGAGATGGTTGGATGGTATCATGAACTTGATGGACATGAGTTTGAGTAGGCCTCAGGGAGGCCTGGCCTGCTGCAGTCCATGGGATCATAAAGAGTCGGACATGATTGAGCGACTGACCTGAACTGATCTGAACTTCTCTGACCTTGTGTTTAATAAGTAATTTCTTAAAGGCAAATTACTTTTATGTGCTGTCCTAAGGATGCAGCTGTAAGAAGGAACACATGTTCTTTGAGATAGAACTTCATGTCAGCATTCAATCAATATTTTACATGCCCATATTATATGATTTGTGGATTTCTTCAATTTCTTTGAGACACAAAAGAACTTTGCACTAGGTAGAGATACATAATTTGTTTTGAAGTTGATTTTTCCGAATCACAAGCTATTGATTAATATTAACTATATTTTAGTGTGGAATTTTAAAAGAAATTTGTATGAACTCAGATCTTATAAAGTATTCAGTAAGTATTTTTAACTTAGGCAGGTTTATTTTAGATATATTGAGATTCTCTCAGACAAAAACTCCTGTTCTCATAGAGTTTATGTCAGTGTGAGGCAATAGATAATAAGTATGTAGATAATATTATTTACCAATATAAGGTATAAAATACTTTGGACCATGTGGTTAATAATCTAATTAAACTAGATAGAATGTTTCCTCTTTATGACTTGTTTGAGAAAAGCAGATATGTTAATTAAGCTTATGTGTAAGAAGTGATATCGTTAATGAATACGTATACATATATTTAAAGGTTGTTCAAACAGATAAAACTGCAAGGAAACCGGACCATGTTCCTGTGAGCAGTGAAGATGAGAGGAATGCTATTTTCCAACTAGAAAAGGCTATTTCATCTAATGAAGCTACCACAAGTAAGGGGAAGTCCTTATAAAACTATTTTGAGCTAAAAATATTTTTATTTTCACTAAGCTCTACACTCAGAAGGTTGTGAAATTAAATTAATAATAATATTACTTGATTTCATGATCACATGAAAGTCAGTATTCATCTTGAACTGTAATTAAATTCACCAGTTTTCTCCACCATTTCCTTATCCTCAAAGGCTGATATGTAAGTCTGCTTTGTTTTTTTTGTTCTGATTCTTTAAATCCTTGAGATTCTGTTATGTCATTGCTTTATAACTTACCACTAGCATAATGAATGAAAAATGGAGTCTTTCTGGAGACTAACCCTGTGTGTGTGCATGCATGCTTAGTTGCTCAGTCATGTCCAACTCTTTGCAGTTCCATGGACTGCAACCCACCATACTCCTCTGTCCATGGGGATTCTCCAGGCAAGAATACTGGAGTGGGTTGCCATGCCCTCCTGCAGGGGATGTCCTAACCCAGGGATCAGACCCAGCTCTCCTGCAATGCAGGCAGATGCTCTACCAGCTGAGATACCAGAGAAGCTGGACTAAACCTGAGACCCAGTTAAATCACTTTGTGAAAGTGAAGTCGCTCAGTCGTGTCCGACTCTTTGCGACCCCATGGACTGTAGCCTACCAGGCTCCTCCATCCATGAGATTTTCCAGGCAAGAGTACTGGAGTGGGTTGCCATTTCTTTCTCCAGGGGATCTTCCCAACCCAGGGATCAAACTTTGGTCTCCAGCATTGCAGGCAGACGCTTTAACCTCTGAGCTACCAGGGAAGCACTTTAGGATAAAAAAAATTATAGACAGATTTCTTCTTGGCTTCCATAATTATACACAGGTAATATAAATCTGACCTTTGTACACCCTTACTAAATGATCTTAAATATAGAAAACTGAATTTTAATTACTGAAAAACAGATCTGTACTAGCTTACGTTTTGAGACCTCGTCAGCATCCTTTAACTACATAAATCAGCGGTTTCCAAACTTTGGGGATTTTACATAAAGACCAGTAAAATTCAAGAAAAAAGCCTAGATTAGCCAACTATTTAGGGCATCCCTGATGGGCTCAAACAGTAAAAGAATCTCCCTGCAGTGCAGGAGACCCAGGTTCAATCCCTGTGTTGTGAAGTTACCCTGGAGAAGAGAATGGCAACCCACTTCAGTGTTCTTGTCTGAAGAATCCCATGGACAGAGTCTGCGAGCTACAGTTCATGGGGTCGCAAAGAGTCGGACACAACTGTGTGATTTACAGCCAACTATTTATTTTGCAAGTAAACAGTTGATATCCTAAGTTAATAATTAGAATTCTAGAAAAAACTTATTACTATTTCTTACTTTTTATTTCATCACAGATCAAGCTACACCTGTCTGCAGAATGATTTGGGGAACCACAAATTAATCTAAAAAACTTCCCCCAAAATAGTTGTTTTTATTTTACCAGTTGACTCTATTCTTAGTTATCAGAGGTAAAATATTTCAGAGTATTACTTAGGGAATCGGTTTCTGAACAGTATCCAGTGTTGACTTTTTTATTGTAAACTGCTTAATAGTAAATGTACATGGCTTTTTTTTTTTACTTTATTTATTTATTTTTTTGGAACTAATTACTATACAATATTGTATTGGTTTCATCATACATTGATATGAATCCACCACAACTTTATATTTTTTAGAAAAAAATTTTAATATAAAAATTTCTGTAATTTAGTGGTATTAAAGCCATCATTTTCATGTCCTTCTATAATTGAAGTTTTCTGATTTTTCTTTCTTTTTTGGTATTTTTCAGTTACTTACAAAGCTAAACAAAACACAGAAAAGATTCTTCAACAGTAGTGAACCCACATTGCTTTTTACTTAGTAAAGCCTTTATTACTTACTAGCAAACTTTGTTTTTCTGGTTATCATCAGGTGACCTTCAGATGGCAGTGCTTTCATTTGAAAAAGATGATGATCATAATGGACACATAGATTTTATCACAGCTGCATCAAATCTTCGTGCCAAAATGTATAGTATTGAACCTGCTGACCGTTTGAAAACAAAGCGCATAGCAGGTAGAATTATACCTGCTATAGCAACATCTACTGCTGCAGTTTCTGGCTTGGTGAGATTATTATTCTGTGAAAATGTTGCTATATCATTGCTTCTTTCCTGTCTTCCCTGTTATACCACCCCTGTTATACCACTCGGAGATCTTAGAGAAGGAAGGATACTTATTGACCTTATAATTTAAAATTGTAAGGTATTTCTGAAAATACAGTAATCTTGTATTTTGAACTTTTACAGATAATGCAGACATTTTTAAATAAGCTCCATTGAGTTAGAGTATAATTTTTCTTATAAGCAGTAATCCTCTTAATCATCTTTGTATCCTCCATACAATCCATGTGCTTTATTTTTCTTGAATAAAATGAACTATCCTAGACTTTGCACTTTGATAATATTAGATTTTGGTTCTTTGCCTTAAAAAATGCTGTTCTCAATGGTGATTTGGATTTCTTTCGATTTAGTCTTTCCTTAACAACTCCTTAACAATTTAGAATCTTTAGGACCACGCTAGTTATTATACTTCACTGTAGTGTTACTCGTAGAAGCTATGTAGTTATTGTTCCTATTATTAAATGATCTCAGACAGTTGTATTTCTTGAGTGCTGGTGTCTGCTTTCAAAGTAGGAAGATCACATGGTCAGATTAATTAGACTTAGAGAAATCTTTATTGCTCTAGTCTAATAACTACTTTTATACTCTACACAGAATTGCTTGAGAATTCAGGAAAATTATACAAGTGCAATTAAAGCCATAGTTAGTTTTAGGCTATTTATATAATCAGATCACCTTTTTTTACCTAGGTTGCATTGGAGATGATCAAAGTAGCTGGTGACTATCCATTTGAAGCATACAAAAATTGTTTCCTTAACTTAGCCATTCCAATCATAGTGTTTACAGAGACATCTGAAGTAAGAAAAACTGAAATCAGGTATGCATGAAGGTCTGCTTCTCTTGCATAATGAGAATGAAATAGTTTTTTTTTACTTTTTAAGAGGGAAAAATAATAGCTTTATCTCTCCTTTTCCTCTCTACATATACATGTCTTTTCTTTCACTTCAAGACAAGGTCTTAACCCCATCTTTGTGCAGCATTTTTTTCCTTTTCTTTTTTTAATTATGTAATTGACTTGGAACATTAATTTACTTTCAGGTGTACAACACAATGATTCGACACCTGTATATGCTGTGAAATGATTACCACAATAAGTTCAGTCACCATCCATTATTAAACATAGTTAAAGAATTTTTCTTATGATGAGAAAGAACATGCAGGATTTACTCACCCAGCAATTTTCAAATATGCAATGTAATACTATTTATTAACTATAGTCACTGTGCTGCACATTATATATATCCATGACTTACCTTACAACCAGAAGTTTGTACCTTTTGATTCCCTTTATCCATTTCATTCACCCTCACCACCTGCCTCTGTTTCTGTGAGCTTGTCGGTTTTTTGTTTTTTTTCTAGTTAGTTGATTGACTTTTCTGGGGAAGAGAGATGGTTTGTTTGTTTTAAATTCCACATATGCATAAGGTGATAAGGTATACATCTTTCTCTGTCAGACTTATTTAGTATAATGTCTTCAAGGTCCATCTCTGTTGTTGCAAATGGCAAGATTTCATTCTTTTTGTGGCTGAATAATACTTCACTGTATATGACACAATTTTTTATCCATTCCTCCAAAATGGACACTTAGATTGATTCCATGTCTTGGCTATTATATAAACAATGCTTAAATGAACATGGGAGTACAGATACCTTTTCAAGTTAGTGTTGGCATCTTCTTTGCATAAATACCCAGAAGTGGATTTGCTAGATCATATGGTATTTCGATTTTTGTTGTTTTTGAAGAACTTAAATATGCATTCTGTAGTGGCTGTATCATTTTACATTCCCTCTAGAAATGTACAAGAGGTTGAATTGCTTCACATCCTTGCCAGCATTTACGTTTTGTTTTTTTGATGATAACCATCCTAACAAGTGTGTGATGATACCTCAACGTGGCTTTGATTTGTATTTTTCTGATAGTAATAATGAGCATCTTTTTATCTACCTATTGGCCATCTGTATGTTTGCTCTGGAAAATTGTTCAGGTCATTTGCCCATTTTGTTACTGGATTGTATGCATTTTTTTTTTCCTGTTGAGTTGTCTGAGTTTGCTATATATTTTGTGTATTAAATCCTTATCAGATATATGATTTGCAAATATTTTCTCCCATTTAGTAGGTTGCCTTTTCATTTTGTTGATTTTTTTTTCTATGTGGATTTTGAGTTTGATACCGTCTCACTTGTTTATTTTTTATTTTGTTGCCTTTACTTTTGCTGTCAAATCTAAAAAATCATCACCAAAACCTAGTGTCAAGGAGCTTACCACCTAAGGTTTCTTCTAGGAATTTTATGGTTTTAGGTCTTAATTCAGCTGTTCGATTCATTCTGATAATAATTTTTGTGTATGGTGGAAGATAGGAGTCCAGTTTCATTCTTATGCATCTGGCATGAAGCATTGCTGACTAAACTAGCCATAGTATAGTCAGCACACTATTAATCTGCCACACTGTTCAGCATTGTACTCTCTTATGGTTTCATCTACGCTTGCCTAACTCGAATGAATTAGAAGCCACCCCTAGTTTCTTACTAATGGATAATGAGAATAAGCATCTAGTTCCAAAAGCTGTATGACAAAGCAGAACAATTCCCTGGGACATTCATTTTTTACAATTTAAACTAGTAAGAGCAAAAAATTAAATTACCATCTTGGCAAGAGTGTGAGAAAGCTTTACTCTCACACATTATTGATGAGAATATAAAATAATATAACCCATATTAAAACATATACAGCATTGTATTTCAAGCTTGCATAAACGGTTTTACTCATTTCAAATGATACATGTATAGGATGTTCATTCTGGCATTGTTTATCATAGCCAAAGATTAGAACAACCCAAGCGTCCAATGATAGGAGACTGAAACATCCACATAGTGAAACTCATGCAGCTATTAAGAAACCGAACTCTCTTGCTAAGACATACTGGTTTATAATGAGACATTGGAAAGATAACAAAATACTGAAAAAAATGGTTACCTGTGTAGTTTACTGGGGAAGTAAGATTTTGGAATATTTTAAGTTATATTTTCCTTTTTTTACTCCCACATTAATATCTAGTTAAATCACAAATAGTGGATTTCTGGGTTTTTTTTATTATTACTCAAGGGAAGAAAATGTAAATGTTTTTGTTCTGAATATTTTTCTATAACAGAAATGGAATATCATTTACAATTTGGGACAGATGGACTATACATGGAAAAGAAGATTTCACCCTCTTGGATTTCATAAATGCAGTCAAAGTGAGACAATTATTCATTAGTTGCTTTGAGTCTGTTTTTATACATGATCTCATTGGTGTTCAGTCATGTCTGACTCTTAAAGGTTTTTATAAATATTATTTATCAGAAATTTGCTCTCTTTTTACTGGTTATAAAACATTGTCACATACCATTTTCTATTTGGATGGAGCTTTGATTGTTTCTCTTTTCGGTATTCATTTTTAGGAGAAGTATGGAATTGAGCCAACAATGGTGGTACAGGGAGTCAAAATGCTCTATGTTCCTATAATGCCTGGTCATGCAAAAAGATTGAAGTTAACGTAAGTATCAAACATTGTATGCAAGAGATTCTCAGAAATTGAAATATAATTTGGGTATACACTAGAAAATTAAGTATAGAGATTATTGAAGTTCAGATAAAAATACATGATTTACTCTTATCTAATGACAGAAATAAAGACATCGAATGTACCAAGCTCCATAGGGTACCATCCAAGTGAGATTTATAGGATTACAATATTCTTGTGAATTTATTATAGTTCTGAGTCAGCTTTGAAACTAATGGGTTTAGAAACCTGATTTGATCGATATACTAAGTAAAAGCAGATCTACCTACGTGCAAGCACTGAGGATTAGGCTGGTGAGACTGAAGTATTAAAAAAAAAGCAAATTGTTATTGTCATTCATTTATTCAACACATTTTTCCGAACAGTGCCTGCTATATCCCAGGTACTTTTGTGAGCATTAGGGATACAGCAGTGAGTGAAGCAAAGTCCCTACCCTTCTTGAGGGAGGGACATGAATATCAGATGGTGGTAAGTGCTATGGAAAAATAAAGCAGAATAAAGGTGTGTTAAATTGCTACAGTATATTGGTATATTGGATAATCTTGGTAATCCCTCTGCCTGTTGTATTTTGATTTGATAAACTGACATTTGAGCAGAGAGAAAAAGGAAAAGAGGGAGCAAAATCAGCCAGTATTTACAGTGGTCTACAAGGCCCTAAAGTATCTGGTTCCCGCTTAACCTCTGAGTTCTTTTCATACTTCTCTGTCCTGCTCACAATATTCCAGTTATAATGAACTCCTTTTCCTTGAACGTTCCATTCACCAGCATGGGACCTTTGCTCTAGTTTTTCTCTTTGCTTATAACTCTTTCTGAGATGGCCATCTGACTCTCACCTCTGGTCCTTGCACTTCCTAAAGAGGCCCTCTAAACCCCATCTAATACTATATCCTGTCCACTCTCCCAGCCTAGCACTCCTAATCCCCTTTATTCTGCTCTACTTGTTCCCTTTGTCATAACATTTGTCAGTAATAGTCACTGTATTATCCTCTCCCCCCACTAATAATATAAGATTCATTCACAAGAGCAGGAATCTGTATTGCTTACATTTTTGGTTTTTTTGCTATGAGGTTTTTTTTTTGGGGGGGGTGATGTTTTTTAATAAATGATCTGTATTCTTTATCATTACCAACAAAGGTAAAAATTGTTAGGTAAATCATTCATTCATTTCCTTAATTATACAAAAGCAGATGAATTACTACATTTAAAAGTAAATTTAAACAAGATCAGATTCTTTGAATCACTCTTTCATTTTACAGACTTTACCAAATTATTTGTCCTTGCTTGTTTTTCATAGAATGCATAAACTTGTGAAACCTTCTGCTGAAAAGAAATACGTGGATCTTACTGTGTCGTTTGCTCCAGATGCTGATGGAGATGAAGATTTACCTGGACCTCCAGTAAGATACTACTTTAGTCATGACACTGATGAACAGAAGTTGTCTTAAATTTAAGACTACTTGATTTTGGAAAGAATGCACTTAATTCAGGAACTAAAAAAGTCAGCTCAAAAGGCTACGGATTTTGCTTTGATAAAGCCTTAATTTAAGGGAACCATCGGTAAAAAAAGAAAGTACAGTGAAGAATTGTAAAGGATTTTGAAGCATAGTATATACACTCGTGTTGTGCTTCATATGTGGATGTGATCACAAGCAACTTTGAACTGGAATGCCATTTTATAATGCTTACCAAAAAATATGTGTATTAACTTCTTTGGATGAAACAAAGGAAAAATTACGTATCCAAGACTAGAAGAGATAAAACATCAAGAAATCGAAAGTTACAAATGTAATTATCCAAAACGTTTAATCTCATTTTATAAATTGTTGTTGTTTAGTATTTGAGGCCCATTTTTCTCTTCAAATAGTACCTCTCAAGATGAGGCTCAGAGTTCAACATCAACGGAGGAGGGGATAGTAGCAGTGGATAAAGAGTAGACATTTACAACTGTACAAATGTTACCTCTGCTCATTTTACCAGTGTGCTATATCACTGTCTCTCCAAAATCAGGATCTTTGTTGACAGCATCAGTGTCGTAAGTCATGATGACAGGTGTTAACCAGAACTAAACGTTAACAATACTGTGTGAACTCTTGACAGCCCTTTTAGAGAATCCACAAATGCAAACAGATAAATATGGTTGGTCATTTGATTCATCAGTATGCCTTCTAATGTGGCTATTTTATTTATTTGGAACTCTAAACCTAACTGTCATAGTATATAAGACTAGAAGGTTTTGTAAAGGGAGTGTCCTTAGAAGTAGATGAAAAGTAGAAATTAAAAAATTATCACTAGTTGAGTCTTGATTTTTTTTTTCTTCCAGCAAACAAATGGACAGAAAAACAATTTTTTTTATTTTAAAGGGAAATGTATTATTTAATTCCACATTTCCAGAAAGGGAGTTGACAAAGATAAAAATTTATTTTTTTAGATCTTTATTGATAGAAACTTTCTGTTTTCTGCTAGGAGCTATTGCAGGTATTCATAGAAATGCTTTCATTAAAATAACGTAAAGTATACTCAACACTGTAAACTCAGTGAAAACAGCAAGTGTTTCTTTTACTTCCAGTGATATCATGTGTCCTAAAGCAATTAGCATTTCATAACCACAAAATGTCATTTTCTTCTAGCTGCTTTTCCTCGTTTTTCTGTTCAGACCATTAATAAATACTTAGATAAATTAAAAACTGATTCATATCAGTATTAATCCAATTTGATATCTTTTTCTATTCCCTCCTAACTTTCCTTTTATTCCACCTGTATATAGTTTAGTCAACCAGGTATATTGTTTCATTCTTTTGTAAAAGCATCATCCCATTGGGAAAATATATTTGGGAATGGAGGTTGAGTTTGTATGATTAAAGGGTAATCTGCATTGGAGGCAAGGATAAGTGGACAGGATGAGTCTAAAGGAACTGACTACCTTTGAAATAAGCAATTAATTTTGGTTCATCATATCCTTCCCTCTCACTTCATGTATATTACGAACACAGTGCTTAAAATTAATATTACTTAAAATTGAACTCAGGAATATCAAAGCTCTGTGGCTTGGAACATTAGAGGCTAGCACTAATAAAAGAACTTTCCTATAAGATCCACTTTTTTGTTTTGTATTGTACGACAGGAACTGATACTTTCTCAGTAGCCATTCAATAACTATGATCTAGTATCTTACTTTATATAAATCTCTACATCTCTTCAGAAGTAAATTTAGAACAGAACCTGGCTATCAATTCTTATTTCTGGAGATCAGTGCTTTAGCAGATATAAATAGAATCAACAAAGATTAAGTTCATTTTATGATTAAATGTGAAACCATTTTGTCATTGCTTTTTTCTTTTTCCTATGGGTAACAGTATTGCCCTCTATTTCTTCTTTTCAGTTCTGCTAAACTGGAAAGCCAGCATGAATTTAATGACAGTTTTTTTTTTCATTGTTTTATTTCTATACCATGAGATCACTGGTGGTGATTGAAATCAGTTCCGTTCAGTTCAGTCACTCAGTTGTGTCCGACTCTGCGACCCCATGAATCACAGCACACCAGGCCTCCCTGTCCATCACCAACTCCTGGAGTTCACTCAGACTCGCGTCCATTGAGTCAGTGATGCCATCCAGCCATCTCATCCTCTGTAGTCCCCTTCTCCTCCTGCCCCCAATCCCTTCTAGCATCAAAGTCTTTTCCAATGAGTCAACTCTTCGCATGAGGTGGCCAAAGTACTGATTTGATTTTGTACAGTACCACTGAGTGATTTTTTACTTACTAAAAATAAATCAAGAAATTTGACATTATCTTTGTAAATCCTATTCTGAAGTTGACTCTGTAGACTTCAGTTTTACTATTCACTTTATGAGTAGTATTGCTTTGGTGTTTCCTAGTTTTCAAGTTGTGCAGTCATGGAGATACAGCACTCACTGGATGTGGAGGGACATTATTTCCAAGTCCTTTTGGCTCCTGGAAATTCTGTTAAAACAATTGAGGAGGAAGATCTGGTAAATCTCAGACTGTTGGTCAGGGATTTCTAAAGCCCATTCATTACTTTATAGAGTTCAGAGCAGCATGTTACTAATGTATGAGTTCCTCTAAATTTTCCCAAAGTTAGAAGTTGGATATAGATGTGTATTTTTATTTTTGTGTGTAATATGATACTCCCTGATGGTGCCGGTGATAAGGCATAAAAAAATGTCAGCGGTGTTTAGAGTTCATTATTTTGTGATTATAAAGTGAGATCTTGATGGGGGAGAATATCTCTTTACCTAATACCTTTCAACTGCAGTGAATATTATCAGAAATTTCATTATGATTGTAATACATAACCATTTAGTATACAGTCATTAGGTATTGCTTTAACTATTTTACTATTAACAAATTCAAAACATAAATCAGGAAGTTGCAGTCTTGGGTGTCCCAGTAAGTAACCAGTCAATAATTTGTTTTTCTTGCCATGTCTAAGCTTTCTTATTTAAGAAATATATATGTATTCATATATAAACACATTTGTGTGTATATACATATTCAAAAGAGTACATAAAATACAAATACACAATTTTGGGAATAATTTTAAAGTAACTAGTTGTATAACAAGCTCTCAAATCAATACAACATTGACAGCAGCCCAGAAACTCCCCTTATAGCCCCTTCCCATTCACAACCAGCTTCCCCAAACATACCCTCTAGCAATTAGCACTGTGCTACCTTTTGTGATAATTGTGTCTTTGTTTTTATTTATAATGTTACCTCCTATGTTTGTATGTAAACACACTGTTTACTTTTGATGGTTTTTTAATTTTATGTAAATAGAATTAGTATATATTTTCCTTCAAGATGGAATTCTTCTTTCATTCAACATAGGATTCATCCATGTTGTTGCTTGTAACAACTTTGTTCATCATCATTGATGTATAATTTACCTTTGCATTAATGTAACACTTTATTTTGGGAGGCTCCAAAATCACTGCAGATGGTGATTGCAGCCATGAAATTAAAAGACGCTTACTCCTTGGAAGAAAAGTTATGACCAACCTAGATAGCATATTCAAAAGCAGAGACATTACTTTGCCGACTAAAGTCCATCTAGTCAAGGCTATGGTTTTTCCAGTAGTCATGTATGGATGTGAGAGTTGGACTGTGAAGAAGGCTGAGCGCCGAAGAATTGATGCTTTTGAACTGTGGTGTTTGAGAAGACTCTTGAGAGTCCCTTGGACTGCAAGGAGATCCAACCAGTCCATTCTGAAGATCAGCCCTGGGATTTCTTTGGAGGGAATGATGCTGAAGCTGAAAGCCAGTACTTTGGCCACCTCATGCGAAGAGTTGACTCATTGGAAAAGACTCTGATGCTGGGAGGGATTGGGGGCAGGAGGAGAAGGGGACGACAGAGGATGAGATGGCTGGATTGCATCACTGACTTGATGGACGTGAGTCTGAGTGAACTCCAGGAGTTGGTGATGGACAGGGAGGCCTGGTGTGCTGTGATTCATAGGGTCGCCAAGAGCGACTGAACTGAACTGAATAGCTACTTTATTTTCTGTATCTTACAAAAAGTAAGTAAAAGGATACAAACTAATATTTGAGTACCTATAATGTTTCAGTGACTTCACTGGGGGTGGGGTGGAGGGTTGACATAATTAGCTTAAGGTTAGCAGGCCTTTGGAGAGCTTAGGTATTGTTCACCCTGATTTACAGATGAGGAAACCAAGATCACAGATGCACAAATGTAGAAGTCTGGATTTCAGATTTCAACGGACTACAAAGCTCTTTTTTTTGCCACTATAATTTCCAAACTGTGTTTCAGAGATTCTTGCTGTTCATAGGTGCACGTCTCTAGGTGGTCTACCTCCACATCAGCCAGAGACGCCTCCATTTGTGGGCATTCTGCAGTTTCTCCATAAGAATTCTTCTGAAGATAAAAGGAAGCGAGAAGCCCTGTAACTTCAAAAGGACAAATAATTAGGAAACGACTCCCTTAAGTCAGTCTCCTCCATATATGACTGTGTTCTTTATCCATTTTTACATGCAGACAGATTTACCATTAAGTAGGCTGTCTTAGTGCCACTAGTATGCATGTTCTCAAAGAAAATGCTTAGTTGCAGCATGTGAACTCTTACTTGCAGTATGTGGGATCTAGTTCCCTGACCAGGGACTAATCCTGGCCCCCTACATTGGGAGTGTGAGGTCTTAGCCACTGGACCACCAGGGATGTCCCAGAAGATGCTTAAAATGGAAGATATGCTAGGTATCTGGCAGAAATAAAGAGTAGTCATGATGTATTTATCATCGGTCACATGCGTGATCTTGTTTTAGTGGAAACAGTATCAGACTTTGTTTTTGGGGCTCCAAAATCACTGCAGATGGTGACTGCAGCCATGAAATTAAAAGACGCTTACTCCTTGGAAGAAGAGTTATGACCAACCTAGATAGCATATTCAAAAGCAGAGACATTACTTTGCCGACTAAGGTCCATCTAGTCAAGGCTATGGTTTTTCCAGTAGTCATGTATGGATGTGAGAGTTGGACTGTGAAGAAAGCTGAGCACCGAAGAATTGATGCTTTTGAACTGTAGTGTTGGAGAAGACTCTTGAGAGTCCCTTGGACTGCAAGGAGATCCAACCAGTCCAGGAGATCCAACCAGTCCATTCTGAAGGAGATCCAACCAGTCCATTCTGAAGGAGATCCAACCAGTCCATTCTGAAGGAGATCAGCCCTGGGGTTTCTTTGGAAGGAATGATGCTGAAGCTGAAACT
>SJYV01046366.1:0-12461 GCA_006410875.1 Neotragus pygmaeus | reverse complement strand
CATAGCTTTAACTATATAGATCTTTATTGGCAAAGTGATGTCTCTGCCTTTTAATACACTGTCTAGATTTTTAATAGCTTTTCTTCCAAGGAGCAAATGTCTTTTAATTTCATGGCTGCAGTCACTGTCCACAGTGATTTTGGTTCCAAGAAAATAAAACTTTTTCCCCATTTCCACTTTTTCTCCATCTACTTGCCATGAAGTGATGGAACTGGGTGCTATGATCTTAGTTTTTTGAATGTTGACTTTTAAGCCAGCTTTTTCACTCTCCTCTTTCACCCTCATCAAGAGTCTTTTTAGTCCCTCCACAAAATACATACTACAGTATCTTACGATCCATGGAAATGGAACCTCAGTTATAGAGGACAGACTGTAAATTCATAGGCAGATTTTCAACTGTGCAGTGGGTTGGTGCCTAATTCCCATGTTGTTCAAAGATCAACTGCAGTTTGATTCCTAACGTGATACGTTCATCTTCCATAAGACTTTTCATATACTTTGATAAGCACTGAGACACTAGTAATTCAGAATCTTTTTGAGACAGTTTCAGGAACTGGGATTTTTCTGAGTCATCCATGTGACTCAGAGCTAGCTGACTTTACTAGTACCTTACTTCCTGTTAATCTTTAGTTCAGAAATTCTTCAAACTTGCTATTGTGGACTGGGGTTACCAGAGCCAGAGCCCTCACCTCTTTGCTGGTACTACATTCTACCTTTGAATCCTTTGAATGTTTTAGCTTTGCTCAGCTTCTCAGTGACCTTTAAAAAATCGATGAAAGCTCCCAGGGTACAAGTGCTCACAGATAAAGAATTCATTTCCGTTATGAATTTCTGTTTCTCCCAGATACTAGCCTGATAATTATTCACTGACTTAGCTTTCTGATATCCAATACTTTTTCAAATACAATTTGTCCAACTTTCCTAAATATTTTCAAGTGAGAATGTTAATCCAAATTACTCAGCCCACTTCATTTCAAAATTTTCATTAAGGGTTGTTCCTCTTCAACTCTTAGGTTTTTTAGGAGAGTGTTTCTTTATTTCCAGCATAAACTGTGGGTAATCCAACTTGCTATTCTTTGTCTTTAAAGTGGAACACTATGGGCTACTTGCATTTAATATAATGACTAATTTATTTCTGACATTTTATTTTGGGGGGATTTATTTTTTGTCTAGCTTGTTGTATGGTTTTTCTCTATTGCTTTTTAAAATTTGTTTACTTTTTAAATTTCTGTGTATGCCAGGTATTATTAAACGGTTGTCTCTCAATTCTAGATATCCTTCTGTATTCTAGGACTTTGTAAACCCTATTTGTCCTTCATCATCTTGCTTCCCTTAGGTTCCACAAATAGGGGACACTAGCAGGAGAGACTGGAAAGCTAGAGAAAGGGAGAAGAGACTTTGACTATTGGCATTTGGTTCCTGGTCATCAGTTTATGACCTCAGTAATGGCTTTTCTTCCAGTAGTTGTGGTTGGTTCCCAGGCTCTACCTTTTTTCTGCCTTTCTTCAGGGTATCTCTTGTAGATTTCCAGGTTCTAATAATCCTGTCTTCTTCCCCTTAGTAGTTGTGTCCATTGCTGACATTTTCAATTCTCACAAAACCTATTTAACCAATTCCTTCCCTTAAATTCTTTCTTAATATAAATAATATGGTTTTTCTTTTTATGAATTATACATTTTTTTTCTTTACTAATTTAGTAAATTTTATGTTTTAATGATTAACTCTGTATTGCAACATGCGTATTCAGATTAAGTCAGACTAAAGTTAATCATCATATTTACATTTTGGAAGATGATAATTTCCAAAGATGGCCACAGTGATATTGGCATGCTCAAGTGATTTTCTCTTAGAACCTTGCAACCAACCATCAAGAGACAGAATATTTTCAGTTACTTTGAAACAAGAATTTATAACTGGCTCAAGTAATACCACAGAAGGCAGCAGATGTAACTGTACAACTTCCAAGGTTAGTTGGAAGGAAAACAGTCTAATTTTAAGCTAGGCAAAAATGTGTCAGATATAACACAAAAAAGCGCAATCCACAGAAGCAAAAGTTGATGGGCTTCTGCTCTGCAAAAGATGGTTTTAAAGGAATGAAAAACGAAATATTTGCATATCATTTATCTGACAAGGGGCTTGTATTCAGAATATGAACAGAGCTGTCAAACAAATAACCCAATAAAAATATGGTCAAAATAATTAAGTGTATATTTTGCCAAATTAGATTATATGAATGGCAAATAGCACATGAAAAAATACTCAACATCATTAATCACTAGGGAAATGCATATTATAATCACAGAGATACCACTACAAATTTAAAGATAAGATGAAGTGCTGGCAAAGATGCAATCAGAGCTCTCAGACATTGATGGTAGAGGAGATGTGTATAAGAGACAGAGACAGACCGTTGTTAGCAAAGTAATGTCTGCTTTTTAATATGCTGTCTAGGTTGGCCATAACTTTTCTTCCAAGGAGTAAGCGTCTTTTAATTTCATGGCTGCAATCACCATCTGCAGTGATTTTTGAGCCCCCAAAAATAAAGTCTTCCTCTTTCCCCATCTATTTGCCATGAAGTGATGGAACCACATGCCATGATCTTAGTTTTCTGAATGTTGAGCTTTAAGCCAACTTTTTCACTCTCCTCATTCACTTTCATCAAGAGGCTTTTTAGTTCTTCACTTTCTGCCATAAGGGTGTGTCATCTACATGTCTGAGGTTGTTGATATTTCTCCTGGCAATCTTGATTCCAGCTTGTGCTTCATCCAGCCTGTTATTTCGCATGATGTACTCTGCATATAAGTTAAATAAGCAGGGTGACAGTATACAGCCTTGACATACTTCTTTCCCTATTTGGAACCAGTCTGTTGTTCCATGTCCAGTTCTAACTGTTGCTTCCTGACCTGGATACAGATTTCTCAAAAGGTAGGTCAGGTGGTCTGGTATTCCTGTCTCTTAGTTGGCTATATAACTGCAAATATTTTTTCTCACTCTGGCTTGCCTTTCCCTCTATTATGATGGTCTTTGATATAAAGAATTTTTAATCGTTATTTAATGCAAAGTATCAAATTTTTTGTTTAAGGCTATAGTTTTTTGTGAATTTTTAAAAATTGTTCTCTGAAGCCACGAAGTCAAAAGATACTCATCTGTATTATCTTATAAAGCTTTCATTTTGTCTTTCATACTTTTAAGTTTTTAATGTATGAGGAATTACTTTTCTATATCCTAGGAAGTGCCTCATCACCATTTACTGAAGTCTGTTCTTTTCTGCAGTGCCACCAAAGTCATGTGTCATATCCATATATATCTTGCTGTATTTTTTGTTCATTTTCTATCCCTGTGCTGGTATAGTGTCTTCATCACTATAGCTGATATATTATTTTTGATACTTGGTGGAACAAATCTTCCTGACTTATGTTTTGTAATGCATCTTGCTTATTTTTAGCCCTTTGTATTGTTAGTTCTCAAATTTTTAATTTCAAATATGCAAACCTAGCACATCACAGTTTCTAATTGTCCTGCTGTGATTTTATATCTTTCATCTAACTGGACATGGAAAGCATTATTATTTAATAGTCTGTGTTTAATAATTCCCAAATATGAAGCTCTCCTGGGTGCTCTATGCTTGTTTCTGCTAATTCTCATTATCTTGTGTTCTTGTATGTGTGGTTATCTTTACCTTTGTGCCAATATTATATTTGAAGACCTGGTTGTAGGTCTTAAACAACACAGTTTGAACTGAATGGGCCCATTTCTGTGCAGATTTTTTTCACTAAATATATCCTGTTGTTGTTTAGTCGCTAAGTCATGTCTTGCAGCGTGGGCTTCTCTAGTGGCTTCAGTGGTAAAGAATCCACCTATAATGCCGGAGACCCTGGGTTGGGAAGATCCCCTGGAGAAGGGCATGGCAACCCACTCCATTATTCTTGGCTGAAGAATCCCATGGACAGAGAAGCCTGATGGGCTAAGTCCATAGGGTTGCACAGAGTCGGACACAACTGAAGCAACTTAGCATGCAGACTGCAGCATACCAGCCTTCCCTGTCCTTCACTCTCTCTCGGAGTTTGCTCAAACTTGGGTCCATTGAGTTGGTGATGCCATCCAGCCAACTCATCCTCTGTTGCCCCATCTCCGCCTGCCCTCAATCTTTCCCAGCATCAGTCTTTTCCAGTGAGTCAGCTGTTGGCATCAGGTGGCCAAAGTGTTGAAGCTTCAGCATCAGTCCTTCCAATGAATATTCATGGTTGATTTCCTTTAGGATTGACTGGTTTGATTTCCTTGCTGCACAAGGGACTCTCAAAATCTCCAGCACCACAATTCAAAAGCATCAATTCTTCAGCACTCAGCCTTCTTTATGGTCCAACTCTCACATCCATACATGACTATTAGAAAAGCCATAGCTTTAACTATATAGATCTTTATTGGCAAAGTGATGTCTCTGCCTTTTAATACACTGTCTAGATTTTTAATAGCTTTTCTTCCAAGGAGCAAATGTCTTTTAATTTCATGGCTGCAGTCACTGTCCACAGTGATTTTGGTTCCAAGAAAATAAAACTTTTTCCCCATTTCCACTTTTTCTCCATCTACTTGCCATGAAGTGATGGAACTGGGTGCTATGATCTTAGTTTTTTGAATGTTGACTTTTAAGCCAGCTTTTTCACTCTCCTCTTTCACCCTCATCAAGAGTCTTTTTAGTCCCTCCACAAAATACATACTACAGTATCTTACGATCCATGGAAATGGAACCTCAGTTATAGAGGACAGACTGTAAATTCATAGGCAGATTTTCAACTGTGCAGTGGATTGGTGCCTAATTCCCATGTTGTTCAAAGATCAACTGCAGTTTGATTCCTAACGTGATACGTTCATCTTCCATAAGACTTTTCATATACTTTGATAAGCACTGAGACACTAGTAATTCAGAATCTTTTTGACACAGTTTCAGGAACTGGGATTTTTCTGAGTCATCCATGTGACTCAGAGCTAGCTGACTTTACTAGTACCTTACTTCCTGTTAATCTTTAGTTCAGAAATTCTTCAAACTTGCTATTGTGGACTGGGGTTACCAGAGCCAGAGCCCTCACCTCTTTGCTGGTACTACATTCTACCTTTGAATCCTTTGAATGTTTTAGCTTTGCTCAGCTTCTCAGTGACCTTTAAAAAATCGATGAAAGCTCCCAGGGTACAAGTGCTCACAGATAAAGAATTCATTTCCGTTATGAATTTCTGTTTCTCCCAGATACTAGCCTGATAATTATTCACTGACTTAGCTTTCTGATATCCAATACTTTTTCAAATACAATTTGTCCAACTTTCCTAAATATTTTCAAGTGAGAATGTTAATCCAAATTACTCAGCCCACTTCATTTCAAAATTTTCATTAAGGGTTGTTCCTCTTCAACTCTTAGGTTTTTTAGGAGAGTGTTTCTTTATTTCCAGCATAAACTGTGGGTAATCCAACTTGCTATTCTTTGTCTTTAAAGTGGAACACTATGGGCTACTTGCATTTAATATAATGACTAATTTATTTCTGACATTTTATTTTGGGGGGATTTATTTTTTGTCTAGCTTGTTGTATGGTTTTTCTCTATTGCTTTTTAAAATTTGTTTACTTTTAAAATTTCTGTGTATGCCAGGTATTATTAAACGGTTGTCTCTCAATTCTAGATATCCTTCTGTATTCTAGGACTTTGTAAACCCTATTTGTCCTTCATCATCTTGCTTCCCTTAGGTTCCACAAATAGGGGACACTAGCAGGAGAGACTGGAAAGCTGGAGAAAGGGAGAAGAGACTTTGACTATTGGCATTTGGTTCCTGGTCATCAGTTTATGACCTCAGTAATGGCTTTTCTTCCAGTAGTTGTGGTTGGTTCCCAGGCTCTACCTTTTTTCTGCCTTTCTTCAGGGTATCTCTTGTAGATTTCCAGGTTCTAATAATCCTGTCTTCTTCCCCTTAGTAGTTGTGTCCATTGCTGACATTTTCAATTCTCACAAAACCTATTTAACCAATTCCTTCCCTTAAATTCTTTCTTAATATAAATAATATGGTTTTTCTTTTTATGAATTATACATTTTTTTTCTTTACTAATTTAGTAAATTTTATGTTTTAATGATTAACTCTGTATTGCAACATGCGTATTCAGATTAAGTCAGACTAAAGTTAATCATCATATTTACATTTTGGAAGATGATAATTTCCAAAGATGGCCACAGTGATATTGGCATGCTCAAGTGATTTTCTCTTAGAACCTTGCAACCAACCATCAAGAGACAGAATATTTTCAGTTACTTTGAAACAAGAATTTATAACTGGCTCAAGTAATACCACAGAAGGCAGCAGATGTAACTGTACAACTTCCAAGGTTAGTTGGAAGGAAAACAGTCTAATTTTAAGCTAGGCAAAAATGTGTCAGATATAACACAAAAAAGCGCAATCCACAGAAGCAAAAGTTGATGGGCTTCTGCTCTGCAAAAGATGGTTTTAAAGGAATGAAAAACGAAATATTTGCATATCATTTATCTGACAAGGGGCTTGTATTCAGAATATGAACAGAGCTGTCAAACAAATAACCCAATAAAAATATGGTCAAAATAATTAAGTGTATATTTTGCCAAATTAGATTATATGAATGGCAAATAGCACATGAAAAAATACTCAACATCATTAATCACTAGGGAAATGCATATTATAATCACAGAGATACCACTACAAATTTAAAGATAAGATGAAGTGCTGGCAAAGATGCAATCAGAGCTCTCAGACATTGATGGTAGAGGTGTAAAAAGGTAGGACCACCTGTGAAAAAAGTTTTACAGTTTCTTATAAAGTTAGACATACATGTATCATTTGACCCAGTAATTTCATTCCTAGATATTTTTTCAAGGTGAAATAAAGACTTATATTCACACAAAAATCTGTGTACAAATATTTATGTAGCTTAATAATCGCCCAGAACTAGAAATGACCCTAATATATTTAAGTTGGTTAGTGGATGAACAAACTGCTACCTCCCTACAGTGACATTTTCCCCTATGTTTATATACTATTCTATATAAATATGATAGTGTATAAATAAAGCAGAGCGAACTATAGTACACAACACTTGCGTGAATCTAGACATTATAATGAGTGAAAGAAATAAGTCCTAAAAGATTCTGGACTGTGGTACCATTTATATGACATTCTGGAAAAATGCTGAACTATAGGAATGGAAAACAGATCGGTAGTTGCCAGGGACTGTCTGAGAAGAACTGGCTAAAAAGAAAGGACAGGGCATTTTTTGAGGTGATGAAACTTTCTATATCTTGATCATGGCGATGATAGAATTCACAGAACTATACACCAAAAATTTAATTTTACTGCATGCAAATTAAATTTTTTAAAGGAAGAAAAATAATCCCTGTATTTAAGATATATCACACTTCGGATTATCTATTCAATTCACAGTTTCTCCTATAATGAAAGCTCCAAGAGAGCCATACTTAATTCTCATCACTAAGAATTCCTAGCCCAAGGACATGCAGCTATCCTTCTCTCTTGAAATGCTCTGAGTTCTCACATGAGAGAATGTGGGCTAACCTTCAGGATTAGAGACCACATGAAGAGAATGGTTCAGCCACAGGCCCAGCTGACCACCAGCACCAGATGTGTGAATGAAGCCAACTTAGACCATCCAGCTCCAGTCAAGCCATCAGCTGGTTATAGTCCTACAAATGACATCAAGATGCTAGCAGAAGAACTGCCCAACTGAATCTAATCCAAGTTACTGATGTGCAGAATTGTGAGTAAATAAAGTGGTCATTGATATAGTCACCATGTTTTAGGGGTGGTTTGTTACATAGCATTAGATAGCTGACACAATATCATCCATGGAGAAAAAAAAAATATTTGGATTCCCCAGCCTCCCCCCCCCGCCCTTTTAAAAAATTATTTTAAAGATGTCACAGGAAATCCTTTCGTTTCTGGAGGAAAAAAAGAAAAGAAAAACACATTAATAGCACATTCCCAGAGATTTCTGCTAGGTAGTATTTTCTTATATAGAGTCCAGGTAATGTATTACGCCATCATATCTATAATAACATGTTCTTCATTTGTGGTTATATTGCAAGATAGAGAAGGTCAAAGATGAGGGGAGAGAGCTAATGGGACCAATAATTTATAAAGGATAGAGGGATACTGGGATGGGCTTTTTAAAACCATGTGTCGTTTTAAAGTCAAAAGTCAGATTAATATGTATAAGTCAAAGGGAGAATCTTTCAGACTTAATAGAAAAAATGCTCTAAAATGAGAGCTAACCAAAAGTGAACTATGCTGCCTCAAAAATCAGTGAGGTGGCTATCATTAGGAATTTGCAAACAAGTTGAATGGTCACATCTTAGAAATGTTTTTTGTATTGATTCCTATATAGAGTGAGACACTAGGTAATTTTCTAAAGTTCCTTCAGACTCTGAGTTTGTTAAAACTATTTGTCATCACAAGAGTTGGCTGTCTTTTTAAAAAATTAGTAGGCTTTCCAGATATGCCCTGATGCAGGTAACCAAACCAAGTTGTTTTGCCTCGTAATCTGTAGAAACAGGAGTTTGTTTTGATAACTGAATCCAAACGGGTTGGAGATATGTTTTTCTCTGCTGCTTACAGCTTGTCAAGTGATCATGTGTACCAGGAATTGTTTAAAAGGATGGAAAGAAACTGTCATATCCAGCCTGCCCTGCTTTGCCAAAAACTGGACTACAAACAGGGCCAGCCTTGTGGTCACGTGAACTGTGCACTGGCACTGGGTCCCATGCTTGGTTTAACAGTCTGCTGCCACTGCTTTGAAATTCTTAATAACTTATCAACAAGTGGCCCCACAAATCTGTAACCGATCCTAACTACAAACTTAATCTCTATTTCCTTGCCACCCACTCAATCCTTGTTATCTTGCACTCTGCCTTCTGCCTTTACAGTGGAACAAGACTTCTCTCTCAAGTCATCTATGTCTAATGACCTATCCCAAGTTCCCCCTTAATCATCATTCATTTTCATCTGTCTCAAACATCTGACACTGTTGACAGACCATACCTTTAAATTCCATTCGGTTTCCATGACTCTATGGTTTTCTTCTTATCAAACTTACTTGATAAAGCTGAGTAGAACGATGGAGTGAAGCTAGTAGTTAACAATACATGCCTCAAGGTTTTTTTCTCCAGAGTGAACCTATACTCTATCCACCAGGATATAATAGACCATAGACTTTAATCCTATAGTGTCTTAGGATTAATACTATATTATTAATACTATACTATAGTGGACTATAACCCTACCTGGTAGCTATTATATATAGGTTTTTTGTTATTTTGTTTTCCTTTTTTTAATACAACAGTGAAGTGAAGAACATACCAAGGGATTCATCAGTTGAATATATAAATGGCCGTAAATTTCCTCGCGTCTCTTTCACAAAATAATCAATGACACTGAAAAGATTTGGGAGTGTTACCTGTATAAAGAGAGAAAGAGAAGTCTCAATGTTGCCTGTGTTAATGATAGAGTAAGAGAAAGCTCAAATGAAATTTAGTGGAGATTACTATATATTTCCTATCCTCCAGGAAATCATGTCAGTTCCTCACTTCAGTGGCTTACTGAATGTTCAAGATTTTACCTATTCATGAATTTTATTTCTCCTATACAACCATATCTTCTTCCCTATTAAGAAGTTACCCCTTTCCTGTTGTATACAATTTGGTGGCCAATAATTGGATACTCTGATCCTTCCCAGTTGTTGCATGAGAGTGTGACTGAAGTTAGGCCCAAAAAGCTTCTCTCCTGCAATTTGAACTTGAGTAGAAGAACAAGAAAGAAGATCCCTAATCAGATGATGCTTAATACAAGTAACTGCTTCCTAGTCCCTAAAAGTGTCCTAGCCTCTGGTCATGCTATGAGTTTTCTATATTCGCTCTCTCTCTCTCTCTTTTTTTTTTTTTTTTGCTTAAATTAGTCTTAAGAAAATTGGTTTCTTCTCGAAACTAAAGACCCCTTTGAAGCCAGAAAACTTAGTATTTTAATATCTAATTGTTACAGGGTAATTCCCACCACTGCAGCCTAACATCAGAGATACTCTGTTTCCCCAGCATCCTAGACTGCAGGCCACATTACTTCATTCTCATTGGCTGAAACCAGTGTAGATATCAGTTTTTCCACCTGTATGATAGGTGCTGACTCAGGGTAGTGATCAAACTTAAATTAGGTGATGTGTGTAGAGTATTTGGTTCTGTGCCTAACATAGTACTGAATGGTGATAATACTATATGTCAGTTGGGGCAGAAGAGGGGTTAAAGACAAGGAACAATCCTTTTTTCATTACTTGTTACTTTTAAAAGGGGAATTTCTGAACTTCTGCATGGTAGGTATTAAAGGACCAGACACAAAGATTTTTTTTTCCCATTAGAAATAAGCATATTGGAATACTATATACTTCTAATTGGAGAATGTAAAATAGATGGTAAAAAATGTTTTTCTCTCCTTGAGACAACTGTATCAAAAAAGATTTTTAGAGAAAAAAATGGCAAGAATTGATAGAAGATGGGTCTTCTACATTGCCTCTTCTACCACCTCTTGCATCTCACTTCTCACCCTGGATGTGTGCCACCTTTAGGGCCTCTTAACATGGCTGTTTTTCGCAGCACTATGCTCCTAGGCAGAGGGTCTGCTTTTCCACCTTACTTTGAATTCTATAAAGTAGGTGTTTGGGAGGGAGCAGAAGAAAATCAACAACAAGGAAACAGCTACTTACAGGCTTTTCCAATTCAATAGTGTAGTTTTTCCCTATACTCATCACTTTGTAGTGCTTGATTCTTGGCAGGCTGAAAAACCAAAAGAAGTTCATCTCCATTTGAGTACACAACAGAGTCAAATCAAACTAAAGTGAGTATAAATTATCACCTGTACAGTAAAAAACTATGTTCCCATGATTCTAGTTTGGCCAGAAAGGGATGGGGGGTTTTATTCACCATTTCCTGTGTCTCTTTTTTAGCGTGTTAACACACTAGTGTTCTGTATGTTAAGCTGATTCAGTTGTGTCTGACTCTTTGCAACCCTATGGACTGTAGCCAATGAAGCTCCACTATCCATGGGATTCTCCAGGCAAGAATACTGGAGTGGGCTGCCATGCCCTCTTCCAGGAGATCTTCTCCACCTAGGGATTGAACCCACATCTTTTATGTCTCCTACAGTGGCAGCCGAGTTCTTACCACTAGCGCCACCTGGGAAGCCCATTTATACACTTGGGGTAAAGGAAACCCGGGTCATTGAGTAGATGAATGAAAAATAATAACTGAGATGAAAAAAGGAATTAAGAGCTGAAAATCTTTCAGGCTGAAACTATTTTTTTTAAGGCTAGTAATTTACAAAGTATTTGAAAACATAAAATCCTATGTAGGCATACACATATCAAGTATATATTCTCTATATTAAAAGGGATATTCAGTTCATTTTTGTACTCTAGCATTAGGTACACAATAAATATTTATAAAACTGAATTTTAAAGCATTAGTAACACATATAATAGTGCTGTTTGCTAGAACTAATTTCCACTGAAAGCAGAAGTCAGTATGTTTCCCTAGATTCATATGGCAGTAGTGTCAGACCATTGTTAAAAAGTTAATAGCATTTATTACACCTCCATTTGCTTGAAAGACAAACTAATTCAACATCTGTCCAGTTTACAGAAGCTGCACAAGCAAAGTTATCCCTCAGATTGTTTGTCTACAGAGCCTCCCATGTTCTTTTACATCATTCCTCTCTCCTTTTCCATATCACATTCCTCTAGAACTAATCTATAATTCTATTTAAGGAACTATCCCCTTGTCTACTATAATATCCAAATCTTCTCTTAATTGAGTATCATGTTGGAAAACAGCTAACAGTTGTTTCCAATGGCTTATTCTAAAGCTTTATTCTAAAAACATATGATAAAACCTAACCCTCTTCCCTCCTAAGAGGGGAAAAATGTATTCCCTAGTACTGAACCTTCAGGAGGAATCAGTCAGAGACTGGTGAAGGAAGCTTCTCAACAGAGATCCTACAAATATCATCTTTTAGGGTATCTGACTCTGGCTTTATCTTTATCCCTACATGAAAGATCTTTTTAATCATACTTCTGAAAACCCTCACCAATTCCAGCTGGAATTCCTTTATTCCTATGAAATAAGTGATTAGTATTTCTTGGAAGACTGATAGAAATCTTGAAGGGCATGGCCTTTCAGTTCAGTTCAGTCGCTCAGTCGTGTCTGACTCTTTGCGACCCCATGAATCGCAGCACGCCAGGCCTCCCTGTTCATCACCATCTCTCGGAGTTCACCCAGACTCACGTCCATCGAGTCCGTGATGCCATTCAGCCATCTCATCCTCGGTCATCCCCTTCTCCTGCTCCCAATCCCTCCCAGCATCAGAGTCTTTTCCAATGAGTCAACTCTTTGCATGAGGTG
>SJYV01046363.1:0-12942 GCA_006410875.1 Neotragus pygmaeus | reverse complement strand
TTTTTTTTCCCCCCAGAAGACAATCTACATGTTATTGTGCATGCGTGCTTAGTCGCTCAGTCGTGTCCAACTCTTTGCGACCCCATGGACCATAGCCTGCCTGGCTCTTCTGTCCATAGGGTTATCCAGGCAAGAGTACTGGAGTGGGTTGCCATGTCCTCCTCCAGGGGATCTTCCTGACCCAGGGATCGAACTCATGTCTCTTGTGTATCCTGCACTGGCAGGCAGGTTCACCACCACTAGCACCCCTGGGAACTCCTATATGTTATTAAAGGCAGGTAATCCTAATGCCTACTGGTGCTAAGAATCTGAGCCCCACAGTAACAAGACCTCATGACTTTCTTCTCCCTCCAGAAATAGTCTCCACTTATTTCTTAGAGAGCCCAGACAGGTTCCTGCCAGTGCCACAAACCAATTAGCATCATCTTCCCCATTGTCCTCTTCCTTCTGACCATACTTGCCACTTGGAAAAGCTTTGTCACCATCATATCACATAACGAAAATGTCACTGTTCATCCCAAAAAAAGCATCTCTGAATGTCCCTGAAACATTTAGGCTTCAACATGCTAGAGGCACAGGACCAGGGCAAAACTAAGGGAAATTCTCTTTTCCATTCGATGACAGTCTTTTCACATCAAACGAAGTGTCTTCTGGATAGTTCTCTTGACTCCTTGTCTTTGCCTCATTCCATATTTCTCAGGAAAATTATTTTCAAACATCCTGGTACCTCAAGCAAAACCTGAAGAATTTAAAGAGGAAGAGTTGCCATCATATCTCNATGATTTTCCTACTGCTCTGTGAGTTGTCTTTACACTTTCTTGATGGTGTCCTCAGAAACGTGATATTAAAAAAATTTTGTGATGTCTAGTTTTTCTTCTATGTCTTCTGCATGTATGTGTAATTCTAAGTTCAGTTCAGTTCAGTTGCTTAGTTGTGTGACTCTTTGTGACTCCATGGACTGCAGCACACCAGGCTCCCTGTCCATCACCAACTCCCAGAGCTTACTAAAACTGCTTTTGAACTGTGGTGTTGGAGCAGACTCTTGGGAGTCCCTTGGATGGCAAGGATATCCAACTTATGCCCCTTGCATGGCAAGGATATCCAACTACTCCATTCTAGAGGAAATTAGTCCTGAATATTCATTGAAAAGACTGATGCTGAAGCTGAAACTCCAATATTTTGGCTACCTGATGCAAAAAACTGACTCATTTGAAAAGACTCTGGTTCTGGGAAAGATTGAAGGTGGGAGGAGAAGGGGATTCAGTTAATTCTAAGAGTCATATAGTCTTTGCCCTTACATTTCTGTCTTTTTTTAAAATCCATTTTTAGTTGATTTGTTGTCTATGGTGTGAAGTAGAAATCTAACTTCTTCTTTGGCATGAATATATACAGTTGTCTTAGACTATTTGCTGAAAAGTGTCTCTGTCCCATATATGTCTTGGCTCTGTGGCATATGTTCTGAAACTCTGCACTATTTGTTCCCAATTACAGTTAGTTTAGTAGCAGCCTTAAGAATAGAAGCTAATCTCCTTTATTTAGACAAATATTCATTGATCAAAATTCTATTAAGTACTTTATTAGNTCTTGGCTCTGTGGCATATGTTCTGAAACTCTGCACTATTTGTTCCCAATTACAGTTAGTTTAGTAGCAGCCTTAAGAATAGAAGCTAATCTCCTTTATTTAGACAAATATTCATTGATCAAAATTCTATTAAGTACTTTATTAGTTATTTTAATAAGACCTTACTCTTTACAAAACATATGCACAATCACAATTTTTTACCCTAACAGTACCCTAATGAGGTTTATGAATGTCTTAATTTTTAGAAGTAAGGGAAATTGAAATTTTAAAAAGCCAAGTGACTTACTTAAGGACATAAAATTAGTGGTACCAGAGTTGATATCTTCTGCTCCAAAGTCAATGTTACATCACAAGGTTTAATCTCAAAAATATGCAAATGTCTCATACAACTCAGCAATAAGAAAACAAACAATGCAATTGAAAAATAGGCAGAAGATGCAAATAGACATTTCTCCAGAAAAGACATACAGATGGCCAATAGGACATGAAAAGTTGTTCAATATCTCTAATTACTAGAGAAATGGAAATAAAACTTACAATGAGGTACTGCCACACAGCAGTAAGAATGACCACCATTAAAAAGTCTACAAATAGAAAATGCTCCACTCCAGAGGGTGTGGAGAAAAAGACACCCTCTCACACTGTTGGTGGGAATGTAAGTTGGTGCAGCCACTGTAGAAAACAGTATGGAGGTTCCTTGGGAAACTAAAACCAGAATTGCCATATGATCCAGCTATCCCATTCCTGGGCATATATCCAGACAGAATTATAATTCAAAAAGATACATGCACCATTATATTCATAGCAGTACTATTCACAATAGCCAATATGTTAAAATTAAAAAAAAAGAAGTGAAACTGTTAGTTACTCAATTGCGTCTGCATCTTTGCAATCACCTGAACTATAGACAGCCAGGCTCCTTTGTGCATGGAATTCTCCAGGCAAGAATACTGGAATGGGTATCCATTCCCTTCACCAGAGGATCTTCCCAGCCCAGGAAGTGAACTCAGATCTGCTCAATTGCAGGCAGATTGTTTACTATCTGAGCCACCAGAGAAGACATAGAAACAAACCAAATATCCACCATCAACCAATGAATGGATAAATAAGATGTGGTATATATACAATGAAATACTATTGAGCCATAACAAAGAACAAAATAATGGCATTTGCAGCATCCTGGATGCAACTAGGAATTATCATCCTAAGTGAAGTAAGTCAGAAAGAGAGACAAATACCATATGATATAATTTATATGTGGAATCTAAAATATGGCACAAATGGAATTACCTACAAACAGAAACAGACTCTCAGGCATACAGATCAGGTTGCCAAGGGGAAGGGAGAGAGATGGATTGGTAATTTGGAGTTGGTAGATGCAAACCATTACATTTAGGATTGATAAACAAGGTCCTACTATACAGCACAGGGAACTATATCCAATCTCCTAGGATAAACCAAAATGGAAAAGAATATTGAAATAAACAATGTTTATGTATGTAAAATTGAATCACTTTTACGTACAGGAAAGATTGGCAAAACATTGTAAGTTAATTATATTTCATTAGACAACAACAAAATATAACAGTGGTACAAATATAAGATGATAAGGAAAATAATACTAAAATTTTATAATTATAAATTTACTCTTTGCCAAGCTTGTTTATAACCTATATGCAGGTCAGGAAGCAACAGTTGGAACTGGACATGGAACAACAGACTAGTTCCAAATAGGAAAAGGAGTATGTCAAGGCTGTATATTGTCACTCTGCTTATTTAACTTATATGGAGAGTAGTGCATCATGAGAAACGCTGGGCTGGAAAAAGCACAAGCTGGAATCAAGATTGCTGGGAGAAATATCAATAATCTCAGGTATGCAGATGACACCACCCTTATGGCAGAAAGTGAAGAGGAACTCAAAAGCCTCTTGATGAAAGTGAAAGAGGAGAGTGAAAAAGTTGGCTTAAAGCTCAACATTCAGAAAATGAAGATCATGGCATCCGGTCCCATCACTTCATGGGAAGTAGATGGGTAAAGAGTGTCAGACTTTATTTTGGGGGGCTCCAAAATCACTGCAGATGGTGACTGCAGCCATGAAATTAAAAGACACTTACTCCTTGGAAGAAAAGTTATGACCAACCTAGATGGCATATTGAAAAACAGAGACATTACTTTGCCAACAAAGGTCCGTCTAGTCAAGGCTATGGTTTTTCCAGTGGTCATGTATGGATGTGAGAGTTGGACTATAAAGAAAGCTGAGCACTGAAGAATTGATGCTTTCGAACTGTGGTGTTGGAGAAGACTCTTGAGAGTTCCTTGGACTGCAAGGAGATCCAACCAGTCCATTCTAAAGGAAATCAATTCTGGGTGTTCTTTGGAAGGAATGATGCTGTTGCTGAAACTCCAGTACTTTGGCCACCTCAAGCGAAGAGTTGACTCATTAGAAAAGTCTCTGTGGCTAGGAGGGATTGTGGGCAGGAGGAGAAAGGGACGACAGAGGATGAGATGGCTGGATGGTGTCACCAACTCGATGGACACGAGTTTGGTGAATCTGGGAGCTGATGATGGACAGGGAGGCCTGGCGTGCTGCAATTCATGGGGTCGCAAAGAGTCAGACACGACTGAGTGACTGAACTGAACTGAATTGATATCATTTGAATTTGATAAAATCACAAGTAAATATCACATTAGCTCACTGATTATTATCTTTAAAATATTTTATTATTTTAAATATATTTCAAGCATCAGTTATTATCTAAAGCTTAATTTAAAAATTCACATCAAACTGAAGAACAAAGTAACAATAATAATCGCTGTTGTCATTCAGTAGCCCAGTCATATCTGACTTTTTCTGACCCCATGGATTGCAGGCCAGGCCTCCCTGTCCCCTACCCTCTCCTGAAGTTTGCCCAAGTTCATGTCCATTGCATCTGAGATGCCATCCAGTCATCTCATCCTCTGACACCCTCTTCTCCTTCTGCCCTCAATATTTCCCAGCATCAGGGACTTTTCCAATGAGTTGGCTGTTTGCATCAGATGACCAAAATACTGGAGCTTCAGTTTCAGCATCAGTCCTTCCAATGAGTATTTGGGGTTGATTTCCCCTATGACTGACTGATTTGATCTCCTTGCTGTCCAAGGGACTCTCAAGAATCCTCAGCACCACAGTTTGAAGGCATCGACTCTTTGGTTCTCTGTCTTCTTTATGGTCGATCTCTCACAACCATCCATGACCACTGGGAAGACCATAGCCTTGACTATCCAGGCCTTCATTGACAGCGTAATATCTCTGCATTTCAACCCATTGTCTAAGTTTGTCATATTTTTCCTGATGAGAAGCAATCATCTTCTGATTTCATGGCTACAGTCACTATCCACAGTGATTTTAGAGCCCAAGAAGAGGAAATCAGTCACTGTTTCCACCTTTCCTGCTTCTATTTCCCACAAAATAATGGGGCTGGATGCCATGATCTTGGTTTTTTAATATTTAGTCTTAAGCCAGCTCTTTCACTCTCCTCCTTCACCTTCATTAAGAGGCTCTTTAGTTCCTCTTCACTTTCTACCATTAGATGTTTCTCCTGCTTGTAACTCATCCAGCAAGCAATTTTCATGATGTGTTCCACATATAGTTTAAATAAACTTGGTGACAGCAGACAGCCCTGCCTTACTCCTTTCTCAATCCTGAACCAATCAGCTGTTCTATGCAGGGTTCTAAGTGTAGCTTCTTGACCCACAAACTGTTTTCTTGGGAGACAGGTAAGATGTTTTGGTATTCCCATCTCTTTAAGAGCTTTCCACAGTTTCTTATGATCCACACAGTCAAAGGCATTAGCATAGCAAAGGAAACAGGTAAATGATTTTTCTGGACTTTTCTTACATTCTCTATGATCCAGAAAATGTTGGCAATTTGATTTTTGGTTCCTCTGTCTTTTCTAAACCCAGCTTGGACATCTGAAAGTTCTTAGTTCATGTAATGCTGAAGCCTAACAGGCAAGATTTTAAGCATGACCTTAAAATCCACTGGAGAAGGGAATGGCAAACCACCCTAGTATACTTGACATGAGAACCTCACGAACTGTTAGTTAGTTCAGTCGCTCAGTCGTGTCCGACTCTTTGCGACCCCATGAATCACAGCACACCAGGCCTCCCTGCCCATCACCAACTCCCAGAGTTCACTCAGACCCACATTCATCGACTCGGTGATGCAATCCAGCCATCTCATCCTCTGTCGTCCCCTTCTCCTCCTACCTCCAATCTCTCCCAGCATCAGTCTTTTTCAATGAGTCAACTCTTCACATGAGGTGGCCAAAGTACTGGAGTTTCAGCTTCAGCATCATTGCCTCCAAAAAATTACCAGGGCTGACCTCCTTCAGAATGGACTGGTTGGATCTCCTTGAAGTCCAAGGGACACTCAAGAGTCTTCTCCAACATCACAATTCAAAAGCATCAATTCTTCGGCATGCAGCTTTCTTCACAGTCCAACTCTCACATCCATACATGACCACAGGGAAAACAATAGCCCTGAGTAGAAGCACCTTTGTTGGCAAAGTAATGTCTCTGCTTTTGAATATGCTATCTAGGTTGGTCATAACTTTTCTTCCAAGGAGTAAGCGTCTTTTAATTTCATGGCTGCAGTCACCATCTGCAGTGATTTTGGAGCCCCCAAAAGTAAAGTCTGTCACTGTTTCCCCATCTATTTCCCATGAAGTGATGGGACCGGATGCCATGATCTTCATTTTCTGAATGTTGAGCTTTAAGCCAACTTTTTCACTCTCCTCTTTCACTTTCATCAAGAGGCTTTTGAGTTCCTCTTCACTTTCTGCCATAAGGGTGGTGTCATTTGCCTATCTGAGATTATTGATATTTCTCCCAGCAATCTTGATTCCAGCTTGTGCTTTTTCCAGCCCAGCGTTTCTCATGATGTACTCTGCATATAAGTTAAATAAGCAGAGTGACAATATACAGCCTTGACGTACTCCTTTTCCTATTTGGAACTGTATAAAAATAGTAATAAATTAATGAGTTTTATATTGTTCTTGATACTGTTCTTCGACCTTTACATTGAGTATCTTATGCAATCTTCACAAAAACTCTTTGATGATTTATCTATATTTAGATTTTATGAAGGAAATAATATGTAGGCTAGTATTAAATGATATACTTAAGAAATAAATAGAAAGGAGCCATTTAAATAAAGTTTGGTAGACAATGATAAAACATGTTGATATTAAAAGTTTTTTAAATGCACTATATATAATGTCAGGCTTAACTGGTGACTCACCTGGTAAAGAAGCTGCCTGCCAGTGCAGGAGGTGCAAAAGACATGGGTTCAGTCCCTGGGTCAGGAAGATACCCTGGGGAAGGAAATGGCAACCCACTCCAGTATTCTTACTTGGAGAATCCCATGGACAGAGGAGCCTGGTGGGCTACAGTCCATGGGGATCACAAAGAGCCAGTCATGTGCATGCATGACTGAGTATGCATGCACACACATATATAAATTCAAAAGTTATAAAAAAAAACAGGTATGCCAATGCCATTACTTAAACCCAATTCCAAGGCCTTATGTAGCATGCTCATTTAGTGGTCAAATCTTTGTGATATGATAATTATTATCCCCATAGATGAGCACACTGAAGTTCAGAGTATAAGTGACATGAACTAAGCCAAAGAACTCTCTAACCTTTTAACTTCCACTTTTAATATACTCTCATGCTCCATTTTATTAGTCCATTATTTCTCTTCTATTCTAGTTCTATTTTCAGTCATTCAGAGTAGTAATTCAACATTTCCCACCCATTTACTCTTTTCACCTTTATGATGAATCTGTCCATTTATGAGTCAGAATTCAACAAAATGTACCTCTAATACCACTTTTCATAATATCATTTCTAATCACATACTGAATTTGGAGGACATATTAAAAAATATTTTGTACCTCACAGAGTAAGAAATATAGAACAGAACCCATAGTTTAAATATGCTGCAGCAACTTTTCTCTATTCTCCAATTTGGAGAAAAACAATTAAATTTTATATACAATTCAGTGATTTTCAAACACATCCTGAGAGCTAAAAAGTAAAAGGACTAATATTAAATTCCTGGCAACTGTAAAAAATCAGCATACTATATATAAGTCTTTGGAGCATGAAATAAAGGTGTTATGTTGAAAATGGGGGGAAAATGATGTGCATCATTCATGTAATAATGATATTGGCTTTTCCTATAGCATTTAAATCTGGAGGTTTGTTTTCTAGCTGTTTTAAAGGTTTTGAGTAGCTGATTGAACTGTCTCTAAGAGACAAATTAATGTTCTAACTTCATCAGAATTATTTTAGCCTAATACTGACTCTGCCTCTTAATGTTTGGTCTCAATTTGCTAAATCAAGTGATTAAGCTTAAAGTAAATTTAATTAAAAAGGGAGGAGAGTAGAATAAGAAAGTACTGGTGAAAACAGGCTGACTTACTAGTCCAGTATATTTAAGCACATACACTCATATGTTTAGGCTTGAATACTGGCCAAATGAAATTTTATGAACACTAGAAAATAATAGCCACTAATTCTAAGGGTATTATACTTACTAAATGTAGTCTTTAGATCAAGGATACCCTCGTGACCAGTAAGTAGGCCTGACTGTTTAAATATTGGCTCATAAGCTATGTCATGTGTTGCTACATCATGAAATTTGTTGCTAAATCTAATTTCATCAATAAAGTCTTCTCAAAATAAATTCAACTAATTTCCTTCAAGCTGTAATATATACAATGATTTTAAAAATTCTTGTATGTATATAGTACCATTCAAATTAAAAGCTTTATCTTAAACACCATTTAATTTGGTTTCAAAATTTCTCAGGAAAAAATATGATTTTTGCTATACTGAGTGTGAAATTCTAATGTCTGCTGATTTCCTCCCTTACTCCCTATGAAATTGAGGAAATATATTTTTCCATTGTTAATTTATGCTTGCATTCCACAACTCATCTTCAATAGAAACATGTGCAAGACAGTGTGCTTTGTTTTGTGATAGGTACTAAAGACAGCTAAATGCAAATAAGACTATTTTAAACCCAGACTCTGTCACTTAACTGTGTGAATTTAGGTTTTATTTTTTTAAATTTTTTTGGTCTTCAGTTTTAAATTATGTAAAAGAGAGACAACAGCGCCTCTCTAAATGGTTTGTGTATTGAGCACAGAAAGATAGCTAAATACACATGAGGCTGACGGAGACATCATATTCAGTAGATGAAATTGGCATTTAGAAAAATATCATCTGAATGACAGATAAGATTTTAGTCAGAAGGAGTTGATAGGATGTCATTCCATTGAGAGGAGAGCATGTGGAATCTTGTAAAATATAAAAACACAGTCTTTTCAGGAATTTTAGGGGGAAGGCTTGAATAGAGGCTATGAAAAAGAGACTGTGGAAATAAATTGGATAGTTAGATGGAGATTAGATCATATAGTTTGGGCCTACTTTGTGATTAAAGATAAGATTTGAATGTGAACATGGAAGAATAATAATGAAAGCTGGATTGGTAACATGGAGATACTGAAAAGTTTATGACTGATAATCAGGCTACTATAATACTTCTGGTATAAATGATTAAGGGCCTGGAAGAAGAAGCTGGAAATGTGAAAATAAAGAGTTATCAAGACTAAAGATAATGATTTCAGAGCTATCTTCAAACAGGTTCAAAGTATGATATGACCTGGCCCTGCCTGTCTCACTAGGGACATTTCCTGTGCCTCCATAGTCCCTCTTAAAGCTCCAATAAGAATAAATTATCTTCAGCAGTTTAAATGCTTTGTTCTTGTCTACATGCTCTATACTCTCATTCTGAAGTATTTTTCATTGATTTATCCAACTGAAAATCTTCATTCATCCTTCAAGCACCAGTTCAGGCATCAGATCCTCTTAAAAAAAAAAATCTCCCTTATCCTACCTATACAAACTTCATTGTTCTAGCTACTTCTTACCCTTCTATATCATTTTTCTCAAGGGACTTGGACCCACCTACACACCTTCAGTTACAAAAGTCAGAAACATATCCTTGGGATTTCCTTGGCAGTCCAGTAGTAAGGACTCTGTGCTTTCACTGCAGGGGATCCAGACTCAATCTCTGGTCAGGGAAATAAGGTCCTGCAAGCTGCCTGTGTCATTTTGAATACTAATGGGATTGCCTTCATTACGCTGTTTTTCATTTCTTACTTTATGCAGGCTAATAAAATGGTTATCACATGGTAGTACTTAATAATATTTGTCGAAGCCATAGCACTATATATTTATAGCAGCTTATAATTTACTATGTTTCAGCACATTGCTTTCAACGTTTCAGCACATTGTTTTTACATGTACTAATTCACATAATCTTAACTTTAGAAAACTCTTTAAACTAGTAATAATTATCTCCATATTACAGTTGGTATAACTCAGGCAGAGAGAAAACAAATAACAAGACCAATGTTTCAGGTATAGAAAACCATGAAATCAATCATTCAGGCTCAAGCATTCTGGATCCAAGCCCCCTCCTGTTAACAAATACAAAACATTCAGTCTCCTAAATGAAACTGTGAAACACATAAAAAAGGGAAATTGGTCAAAGTAAATCTATGATTAATTATTATAGTTAGAAAAAAGAAGTAGACATCAAGTAGAAATATTCAATAAAGTGGGAGGAAAATCAGGTTAGTATAGTATTGTGGAACCAAAAGAAATATTCTTTTTTAAAAAAATAAGAACATTAGAGACATTAACAGTGCCAGAATAATAGTTGTTAATTGATAATCTAGGTCTCAAAAGAAGTGGAAAGGAAGAGAAACAAGACCACAGAATCAGTCTTCTAAATGTAGATGGCCAATCATTCTTCAGAGATGGGAAGGGGAAAAAAAGAAAAATGCACAGAAATATTGTAATGGAGGAGCATCAAGCAGATTCATGTACAAAGATCTTGATTATGTGAGAAAAGTTGTAGGAAAGATCATCTGCTAAAATTGTCACTGAATGCAAGTTCGTATGCCCAATGCATAGTGAGGCCAAACAAACCAAAATGTAATTTGGAGTAGACAAAGGTTTATTGCAGGGTCATGCAAGAAGACATGTGGCTGATGCCCCTCAAACTCTGAAGTCTTCAAAACGATTTAATAAAGCACTTTTAAAGTCAAAGTGGGGAGAGATATGGTTGGCTGTTGCAAACTTCTTGGTGTCAGAATTATTTGCTGTTAAATGTTGGAGGCAGGAGGAAAAGGGGATGACAGTGGATGAGATGATTGGATGGCAGCACTGACTTGATGGACATAAATCTGAGCAAGCTCCAGGAGTTGGTGATGGACAGGAAAGCCTGAGATGCTGCAGTCTATGGGGTCACAAAGAGTTGAACACGACTGAACGACTGAACTGACTGACTGATAGATGTCCATGTAGGTCAGGTCATAATGCCCCTGTAAACTTCCAATAAAGCAAATGTTATTCTCAGTCCTGCAATTTTTTATCTCCAGATTAATGAACTCAAAGGTCAGAGTCTTGAGAATGGGCTGTCCTGCGTATTTCAGGCTTTAGACAGCATTCTTTTACAAAAGGTGCAGAGCTAGTATGACTAAGCATAAAAACTGAACAAATCTAATATGGAATCAGATTTGTTCTTCCTTATTACAAAAGTGATGAAGACTGGTTAGACTGGAAATTTTTAAAGAGGAAGAGACTTGGGAAAATCTCTACAAGGAATGAAACAAAAAAGCCATAAACTAAGTCATGTACTAGAAAAAAATGTTCATTGCTAATATCTTAAAGGAAAAGAGGTGCTGAATGGTACAAAACCTAAATAGTAGCTATACTATATTTGAAGTGAATAACAGTAACTAGAACTTAGAAAATACACTGTAATATCCAAGGATAATATTATGGGAAGGGATAAAGGAAGAATAGAAAGAGTTTTGAAGTCTTTTGGAGTAGAAGAATACAAGCAAATTTCTGAGTTATATACAATTATTTATATTTTTATGGTAGAAAAATCGAGAGCAAATGGCATAGCTGCATTTCATGGGCTGTAAATAATTAGGGTCTAGACTTCAGATGTACAAGATGAGCCTGAAGTACCCTGTCATCCCATAAAATGCAGAATTAATCAAAAGCTACAGATATCAAAATATAAATGCTAACATAAAAAAGGTCCTACTGAGCAAAGATGAGAAGCTCATTTAAGTATCAATAAGAATAATAGCTACAACATATTTAAATACATCAAATATTGCCAAGCTTATAATTATATCTAAAAAACAAATAAAAACTTCATTGATCACTTGTGAAGGATGCTAAGCGCCATTTCAATATTATGAAATCCCAAATCTTAGTAAATAAATGAAGACATTTATCCTTCCTTTTCTATATACCCTTCATCTTCTCAGTATTACCAAATACGAGTTGAGAAGTCTGTGTATATTTAATGCCCCTATGATATGGTCTTGCCTCTTTCCTGGAAAAAATGGTACATACAATTTATGTGTATGTGTGTATATTTATATATGCACATAATTTATAGGAAAAATACTATAATAAGAAAATGTGAGGGAGGCTAAGCCCAGACAAAGAGAAACTGCATAGCAAAAACAATCTGTTTGCCTTTCTGGCTTGCTTCACTCTGTACAATAGACACCAGTTTCATCCACCTCATTAGAACTGATTCAAATGTATTCTTTTTAATGGCTGAGTAATACTCCATTGTGTATACGTACCACAGCTTTCTTATTCATTCATCTGCTGATGGACATCTAGGTTGCTTCCATGTCCTGGCTGTTATAAATAGTGCTGTGATGAACACTGGGGTACACGTGTCCCTTTCAATTCTGGTTTCCTCAGTGTGTATGCCCAGCAGTGGGATTGCTGGGTTATGAGGCAGTTCTATTTCCAGTTTTTGAAGGAACCTCCACACTGTTCTCCATCAGTTCAGTTCAGTCGCTCAGTCGTGTCCGACTCTTTGTGACCTCATGAATCGCAGCATGCCAGGCCTNGACTTCTCGCCCTTCAGATAACAACAGGATGGTGGAGAAGACATAAGGTGTTCAGTTAGTCAGTTAGTTCAGTCACTCAGTCGTGTCCAACTCTTTGCGACCACATGGACTGCAGCACGCCAGGCCTCCCTGTCCATCACCAATTCCCTGAGTTTACCCAAACTCATATCCATTGAGTCGGTGATGCCATCCAAACATCTCATCCTCTGTCGTCCCCCTTCCCCTCCTGCCCTCAATTTTTTCCAGCATCAGGGTCTTTTCAAATGAGTCAGCTCTTTGCATCAGGTGGCCAAAGTATTGGAGCTTGAGCTTCAACATCATTCCTTCCAATGAATACTCAGGACTGATCTC
>SJYV01046360.1:0-10030 GCA_006410875.1 Neotragus pygmaeus | reverse complement strand
AGGTCAAATCCAGAACTATATATGTTTTTATAAATGAAGTTTTATTTGAATACATCCACCAGTACTTGTTTGTATCTGTGGCTCTTTGCCATAACAGAAGAATTGAGAGATGGAGACCATTTGGTCCTCAAAGACTAAAATATTTACTCTCTGGCCCTTTATAGAGTTTGCCAACCCTGGACCTACAGAATAAAGAACAGTAACTAAAGATGTTAAAGGGTTATTTTTAAAAGGTATCACTCCAAAAGTCTCAGGGATGCCAGCCTAAGCCTATATACCTTTTTGCCAGACAGGCAATAGTCTTGTTTTAAAAAGTAGAATTCCATTTTCCTAAGCTTGAGGAAACATCAAAGTGAAAGTCATAATTAAAATGGAGTATTTATGGAATAACTGTTCTTTATATGTAGTAAATGAAATTGGTTTTGGCTTGAGGAATAACGTATTAGTGAGGATGCCATGCTCAAGAGACAGTTCTAAAAGGTTACTAAACTGTGGCTTTTGAGGAAAACAACTATGGGCATCTTCTAGAGCCGGATTTCAATAAAAATTTTACTTACGCTTACAAAATTTTAAAGATGTGTTTTATTAGCAAGACTTCCTGATTTTCAGGAGGTGGGAGAGGGTAGCAAGTGGGATTATATAAGAAAGCAGACTTGATCAATTTATATCCAGTAATTCAGTCCCTTTAAATAGATTACTTAGCAAAGCCTCCTGATCATCCAACCCCATCAGCCCAGCAGTTGCTCAAGAAAACCAGCAAGTAACTAATCAACAATAACTTCATACATATATACCGATACTAAGTAAATATATAAATGGTAAATCCCTGGTGCTATTTACCCTAAGCAGGTCACATGGAGGAGCCCATATGAAAAGTAACTCAGGGCACAAAATTTGGACTATTCTTCTCTTATGAATTTTATCTCAAGTTCATGTCTTTGGAAATACGTAAAAATTAAAATTATTAAATGCAAAACAGATTTGAAAGAGTATTGAATACCCATAAGCCCAAATTTACATTAAAAACATTTTGATTCTTTTTATTATTACTTTTTTCTTTTAGCCAGAGGAATGAGATATAAAATGCATACTTACCACTTTTAGATGTATGATTGGATGTTCTGACAAATGTACACGGTTATGTAGTTATGTAATCACTACCACAATCATGATACCGAACAGCTCCATTACTCCCCAAAGTTCCATTACTCCCCCTAGCCCCTGGCAACAATCAACGGGCTGTCTCTAAATTTTGCCTTTTCCCAAACTGCAGACAAATGAAATCAGTCTTTTGTGTCTTCTTTCAATTAGCATAATGCTTTTGAGATTCACTCGTGTTGTTGCTTGAGTTAGTAATTTGTTCCTCTCGTTGCTAATTAGCATTCATTGTATGGATGTGGTTTATCCTTTTACCAGCTGAACTTCTGGAGGTGTTTTCAATTTTGGACTATAATACAGCTTATGAACATTTATGTAGTTTTTTATGTGCACATTTTCATTTCTCTTGGGTATATACTTAGGAGTGGAATTGCTGAGTCATGAGGTTAGTATAATATTTAAGTTTATAAGAAATTGCCAAACTGTCATCTGAGGTCCTTGGACCTTAACCTTTCCATGAGCAATGTGTGTGTTCCGTTTGCTCACCATTATCACTACTGGCAATTCCAGTCTTTTTAATTATAGTCATTCTGCTGAATTGTGGTGGTATTACCATTTGCACTTCCTGAATGACTAATAACAACTCGGATCACTGGTGCTTATTTGCTATTCATGTTTTTGTTGATAAAACCCTTATTTTGTTTTTCAACATCTTAACCTATTTTTAAAAGTGGTCTATTATAAACACCAATCCTTAGGCAAGATGTGTTTTGTCTAAGGCTAATCTTTCCATTTTCAAGTGTCTCTCTCTGGAAGTGCAGATGTTTTTCTACTCTGAGCTTTGCTGAACCCAATTTCCTTCAATGTCTTGGTCTAGAAATTTGTTTTAGTTCTTACAGTTAAGTCTGTGTTTCAAGTTAATTTTTGTGTGACACAGAGGAATAAAGGTTGATTTAAAAAAAAATATATATATATATATAGTTATGTATTTGTTCCAGAATTATTTGTGGAAGTGACTTTCCTTTTTCCCATCAAATTACTGTCAGTTTTGTGAAAAATCAAGTTACCATATAGGTGTTACATAGTCACACAGTCTATTTTTGGATTCTTTATTGTGTCCAGTTCAGTTGCTCAGTCCTATCCAATTCTGCAACCCCAGGGAGAAGGCAATGGCAACTCACTGCTGTACTCTTGCCTGGAAAATCCCATGGATGGAGGAGCCTGGTGGGCTGCAGTCCATGGGGTCACTAAGAGTCGGACATGACTGACTTCCCTTTCACTTTTCACTTTCATGCACTGGAGAAGGAAATGGCAACCCACTCCAGTGTTCTTGCCTGGAGAATCCCAGGGACAGGGGAGCCTAGTGGGCTGCCTGTCGGTGGGGTCGCACAGAGTCAGACACGACTGAAGCGACTAGCAGCAGGAGGGACTGCAGCACATCAGCTTTCCTTGTTCATCACCCAACTCTTGGAACTTGCTCAAACTCATGTCCATCAAGTCAGTGATGACATTCAACCATCCAATGTGGTCCCCTTCTCCTCCTGACTTCAATCTTGCCCAGCATCAGGGTCTTTTCGAATGAGTCACTCTTCACATCACGTGGCCAAAGCATCGGAGTTTCAGCTTCAGCATCAGTCCTTCCAATGAATATTTAGGACTGATTTCCTTTAGGATTGACTGGTTCTGTCCAAGGGACTCTCAAGAGTCTTCTCCAACACCACAGTTCAAAAGCATCAATTCTTCGGTGCTCAGCTTTCTTTTTAGTCTAACTCTCACATCCATACAAGACTACTGGAAAAACCATAGGTTTGACTATATAGACTTTTGTTGGCAAAGCAATGTCTCTGCTTTTTAATATGCTGTCTAGGTTGGTCATAACTTTTCCTCCAAGGAGTAAGTGTCTTTTAATTTCATGGCTGCAGTCACCATCTGCAGTGATTTTGTAACCCAAGAAAATTAAGTCTGTCACTGTTTCCATTGTTTCCAGCAGATTACATATACACCTTGACACCAAAAGCATGTTAACTATGGTAGCTTTATAGTAATTCTTGCAATGAGGCATATATCCTCCAATATAATCTTTTTTTCAAGGCTGTTTTGACTATTCAAGGTCCAATTGCATATATATATAAAAATTTTAGACTCAGCTTAATTTCTACCCCAAATGGCTGCTAAGTACTTTGATTAGGGTTTCATTTAATCTATGTCAGATTAATTAACATCTTAATCATATCAAGGGCTACCCAGGTGGATCAGTGGTAAAGAATACACCTGCCAATGCATCAGACCCAGGTTCGATCCCTGGGTCAGGAAGATCCTCTGGAAAAGGGCATGGCAACAAACTCCAGTATTCTTGAATGGAGAATCCCATGGACAGAGGAGCCTGGCAGGCTACAATCCATAGGTCACAGAGTCAGACATGACTGAGTTACTAAACCACCACTGCATTAAACCTTTCATCCAAGAATGTGGTATCTCTCTCCATTTATTTAGTTTTTTTCTCTCAAAATAGTTTGTTTTCCATGTTCAGGTCTTACACATACTTCACAAAATTTATCTCATGGTTATTTTTTAATTTCAATTGTTTGTTCCTGGCATATAAAAATATTTTGGTACACTGACATTGCATCCTGTTGACCTTGCTAAGCTTATTTATGAGTTGTAGTATCTTATAGTTTATCATCTTCTACTTACACAGTCATGTCATCTACATTTAAATAGACAGTTATATGTATCTTTCCAATTTTTCTTTTGTTGTTTTGTTGCACTGGCTAAAACCTCCAAGCAGTATTGAATATAAGTGTCTAGATCAGACGTTCTTGCCTTGTTTGGTGTATTAGAGGCGAAGTATTCAGTTTTTTACTGTTAAATATGGCATTACTCTTTATCAGGCTGAGCAAATTCCCTTTTATTTGTAGGTTGCTGAGAATTTCTACTAGGAATAGGTCTTGAATTTCATCAAATGCTTTTTCTGAATGTAATGATATGGTTTTTCTATTTTACTCCCAGCATGGAATTACATTCATTTTCAAATGTTTCCTCTAAGGTATCAATTTCATTGGCATAAATCATTTCATAATACTCCTTTTTAAATGTCTGTAGGATTCATGCTGGTATCTCCCCTTTTATTTCGAACACTGATAATTTGTTTTTTCCTGATCAGCCTGGTTATAAGTTTATCAACTGCTCTGATATTTACAAAGAGTCAGCTTCTGATTTGCATTTTTTGTTTTCTGTTTCACTGACTTCTGTTCTTATTCTTTTCTTGCACTTGTATTTACTTAAGTTGGAAAGTTAATTGAGACTCTACATTCTAATATATGTGTTTAAATCTATAAATTTCCCTCTGAATACTGCCTTAGCTGTAGCCCACAAATTCTGATGTTATGATTTTTATTTTCATTCTAGCCAAGATATTTTCTAATTTCTCTTGTGACTTCTTTGGCATATGGATTATTTAAGTGTATTGTTCTTATCTTTCTGTTGCTTATGTTAATTCCATTGTGTCTGGAAAATATATAATAAAATTTCAATGCCCTTTAAATTTAAGGAGACTTTTAAGAAGCAGGGGTGCCTTTTCCTTGCTCACCTTCTTCTGCTGGTTGGACACAGACAACAACAAGGCCCTGGGTGAAGATACAGCCACAAGATTAAAAATCTCAGACTTGAATCACTACACAGAAGAAAGAAGCACCCTCACCTGGAACACTCAACCTGGTGATACATGAGCAAGAAATAATTTATTTTTTGAACCATTACAGGCTTGGTTCTGTTTGTTATATTAGTTTACCTTACCCCAAGATTCAAATGCTATTTTGAAGGTTCCCCTCTGCTTTCCATTTCCCTGAGTTTATCACAAAACACATAGTCTATATTTCAGTTCATACTATCTAAAGCATACCCACCACATCTACTCAATATTTTCATGTGTTCCATTAACAGACAAAACCTTCATATGAATAAAAATACATAGGAAGTTTACTGCACCAGTCAAGATTTTTTTGAAATAATTTTTTATTGAAGTATATAGCAAGTGTACAGAAATAGGTGCCAAAAAACATACTATCTATACATATATGTAACTCATATACCTGTAGAAATATATAAGGCTGTGTATACCTGGAGCATTTTTTCCTGTTATTTCTTACTTGCTATTTTTGAAGCTCTGCTAATCGAGAAAGTCAAGAAAACAAGAGACAGAGGGCACCCAAGAGTTTATCCTAGAGAGGCTCTTGAACTCAAGGTTAGAAAGCCAAAGCTGGTCTTTTGCAATCACCTATATGCTGCTCAGTGCCTCTGCCACACTCCTACAGTGCTATCTTTCCCCATGTTTTAAGGGAACAAAGATATAAAACAGGTAGGGAAGAATATGAAGAGAGAAGTTACACCATTTCCTAGAACAAATATAAGGCTCCAGGGTTACTACTGGCCCATGTGGCATCTTTGATAAATTTTTTAAAAGCTCTTTATAAAGGACTCCTTTTCTCAAGTCACCTGACAGATATTTGTTGCACTATAACCATACTGACTTTACTAGTAAGAACACCTTCCTTCCCCTTGCTGGCAAGCTGTGTAGGTAAGGCCCCAGTGTCTGTGATGTGAAGTGCATCTTCTGGATGTGGTCCTGTTCTGTTCTGTTCAGTTCACGTGCTGCAGCTGGCTGAGGCCAGGTTGTAAATTTGATTTTTTTTTAGATGTATCAAGGTTACTTTTAAAATACTTTTTAAATTGGTGAATCACATATATACAGAATAAAAAGGGAGATGTAACTAAAAGCAGTAAAACAACAAGAAAACAAGAACCACCAATTTACACAGGAAAAAATGTAACCAGTTCAGAGTTTCAAAAACACTTAAATGATGCAAGAAACACCATAAGCAAAAATAAATAAATTTGCATGGGCCTATGGGAATAGGGTCAAAGTGAAAACTTCAAATAAATTGAATTATACAGAAGTGATAAGGCAATAAGAAACTGATTTCCTATTTTATTCTAATGGAAAACAAGAAAGTGATCCTGGAAATCTAAGAATATTTCTAGGTGACCTACTATAGTTATATAAAAGTGGGAAAGGGGGTACTGGCCTTACATTAGAAAGCGTGACTATCTTTCCAATTTTTAAAGAGGTAAAAGATGGCAACAACTTGACACCGATCTCAGGAAAGGCCCTAGAATAAAATCTTATTTATATTGATGTTTCTTAAGTCTTTTGGCAAGAGAACATTGTTCACCAAGTATCAGCAGGTACTTCATAAACTTTGGAGGGCAGTTACTTGACTAACATTTGAGAAATGCAGGATTCAGCAAGGAATATTAGATCCACGATGNGATGTTTCTTAAGTCTTTTGGCAAGAGAACATTGTTCACCAAGTATCAGCAGGTACTTCATAAACTTTGGAGGGCAGTTACTTGACTAACATTTGAGAAATGCAGGATTCAGCAAGGAATATTAGATCCACGATGCTCTCACAGACAAACCTGGAGAGAAACAGGCTGATAGATGAAATCAGTAAATTGCTAAAATTTTTACCTAATGGATACTGCTTAAAACATTGGTCAATTTATAGCCAAGAAAAGCTTCTTAGGTCGCTGTCCTCAGACTTGTTTCATTCAATATTGAATGTTCAAGTTTCAAACTTTGGGGTGATCGAAAAGAGTAAGATAGTATATATATCTCAGGTGATTCCCAAAACATTTCAAACGGTTAATAAATCTAACACAAGAAAACTTAGATTAAATGAAGGCCCTGCAAAGCAGGTTGAACAAAACACCAACTGCACAAGTGCAGGATGGGGAAAGACTATTAACAGTAGTAAAAATAACTAACCTCAAAGACTCATTTTCATGTGGATGTCAAAGCTAGTTCATTTCAGTGTTAAACAGAAGAACGAAAGGGCAGTAACTAGAACAAAGGATCACAGTTCTGCTGCCTATATTGGTTCTGTTCTGGGTTGTATACTTTAAGAAAGAAAACTAGAGCCTTTGGAGAACTGAGGTTTGGATGGCAGAGACAACGGAACCCACAATGTATCCACGAAGTTAAGGGAATTAGAAAAGATACTGCGAGTCACTGTAAGAGCTGTGCTTAAGTGTTTGGCCTCAAGGGGTTCATGAGACAAATGACAGGAAAATGCAACCAGGACAGGCAGAGCTGCCCTCAGATGGAAGTAGATTCTGGCCCCTGGAGAACCCAATCAGAGCTTCTGAAGGCCCATCTGGTACGTAGGGAATCAACGTGGAGACCTCATAAAAACATATTTAAGGATCTGTCCCGTTATAAAATTACTCTTTGAAGAACACACAGATGACAGTTCTTCAGGACTACTGTGTTAAAACATTTGATATGAAATTACAAATCATTCAGAGTTTGCTTTATGGGCCTATTCCTCTCTCAAACTGACAAACATTGTTTGTGTGTTGCTCTCTGATGTGAAATTTCCCCAAGTGTTAATGCAATCAGCTTTGACATGTAAACTTTTGATGGTGAAAGGCATTTGACTAGTGTAGTATATACACTAATACACTATAATAGTGTATACTCTATTACACATTCTTAACTGCCAGATTCATGTGTGTCCCATCCTGAAAAAGCCTTAAAAAATATTACCTAAATAAAAACAAACATGGGTTGTCAAGAATAATTTTACATAGCCAATCTTTCAGGTTTATTTAACTTATGGATCTATTTGTATAATTTAGGTTACTCAAAACTATTTGGAAATGTATGGTACGAACTAACCAAGTTCAATTTTGTCTTAAAATTAATTAAAAGTATGTTTTACACTACACTACACTAAACCTCCAGGCATAACTACTGCATAGGATTCCCTGAAGTCCATTTCAACATTCATTCTCAGAGATCACACAAAATATGAATAAATCCATGTAACACACGAAAGAAATTTGCTATTTCACATAACTACATCCTAGAATCACCAGGGACTGTGAAAGGAAAACTTTTCCAAGATTTCCCTAAAGAAATTATTTACCATCTGTCAGCAATTTTTCTCTGTCACCTCCTAGGATATGTATATCAATTTTCTTTGGAAAAGCAACAATTAACCTTGGCACACCATTGTACCAAACCTGCTCTTTTCATTCTTATAATACTTTTTTTGAATTTTTCAATCTCAGAGCAGAAATAAAATCTCTCAGAAAGGGAATGTACATAGTTACTGTTCAGTCACTTACTACTCTCTGATTACATAAAAGTAAATTAGCAACTGGAACTGTAATGAAAGGTACAAAAGGGGAGCTTACCTAGGTGATGTATTGCTGTCCAAAGGTACTTTCTTTGGGCCACTGGGAAAAGCATCTATGAGAAAGCACTTGAGCCAATTCCTTGTCTGATTGAGAAATTCACTACTTTCTATATTCCTAAACATAGGTCTTTGAAGTCACCAAAAGCAAGCTAAAAAGTGTCTAAATTAGGGGATTTATTAAGATGTGTATGTATGTAGAACAAGCCAGTTACAAACCTACTTCCGTTTATATTAGCTATTAACTGTACCTCATACCTCAAATGAGTTCTGGGCATCATAAAAGAGTTACAAGATGCTCTTACATAAACATTTAGAAATCCAGTAACTTCTGATTTAAATGGTGCTTTTAGAAGAGAGGAAACAATAATGATACTTATTAAATATAGCCTGCCTTTAACCATGAAGGTCTCTGGAATAAAAGCAAAAAGTACTGCCAAGAAGCCACAGGTATTTATCAAGGACAGAGAAAGATATGATTTTGAAGGGTACAGTGACAGTTCTCTGCCTTCATTAATGGGCTCTAAGATTAAAGGTTAATAGCAGTATAAATACTATAATTACATAATATTGGGGTTTGTTTTCTTTCAGGTTTACAAAAAACCTTTTTGTTCTTGTACTTTTAAGGGCTTGTAAGGTCTGCCAGCCACTGCCTTTCTTGTCACCAGAGTTCTCAGCGGGTTTACAAATGGACATGCCCAAGACTGCCATCTGGTGGAAATAATAGAAATTGAAATGGTTTTCGTAAGTGATTAAAAATCAGTTGTCTAAGAAGGTACAAATTGAAAATAAATTGGAAGAAAAACAGTTCATTCATAACACAGTAAGAAATATAAAATACAGAATTAACTTAGTAAATGTATAGAACATATGGAGAAAAAGATAAAACTTTTACTGGGGCACTAAGAAATATTTCTATGTAAAAAGATGCATCTGGAATGGAACTCATCTCTGCTAAAAAACCCCAAATTAATCTACCACATAACAACTCAAAATTACAGGATTTTTATTTGGTGGTGAAATCTTGGCAAATTATTAAAAAGGTCATCTGGAAGAATAAACGTTCAATTTTTATTTAAGTAGATTAATAAGGGAGCACTCTATCAGATTAAAAAAAAATGATAACTTAGATGACATACTGGTATACAATACAAAGTAATGAAATAGAATGTTCATAAAGATACAAATATATACAAGAATATATAGTAAAAGGGCACTAAAACAAAAACTTTATGTATCAGCTACTGTGAGGGAATAACAGAAAATATTACATTATATTTTAGGAGTGGAGTAATACTCTACAAATAGTCCCATTTATATTACAAATTTATAATAAAAAGGCCAAAATTGTAAAAGAAAATACATGTAAATACTTACTCAGAATGTGAAAAGACTGTTTAAGTATACAAGTGAAGGTTCAAACTGTTGAAGAAAATGATAATGTTCTAAACTACTGAAACTTAAAAAAACCAAGAGACTTTTCAAAACTCAAATTGAACACTCTTTTTCATTTAAATTTCACTTCATATATATATTTAAAGTAAAACAAACAAAAAAAATAAACCCCACTGTATTCTTAAAACAATATATGGAAAATAAAAGAATTATTTTTGACTGAGGATAACTATCCAGTACTCTTCAGATCAGAGAATCTTAGCTCTCTCTTGTCTCTC
>SJYV01046359.1:0-36414 GCA_006410875.1 Neotragus pygmaeus | reverse complement strand
GCTGGGAGGAATTAGGGGCAGGAGGAGAAGGGGACGACAGAGGATGAGATGGCTGGATGGCATCACTGATTCAATGAACGTGAGTCTGAGTAAACTCCGGGAGTTGGTGATGGACAGGGAGGCCTGGCGTGCTGCAATTAGTGAGGTCACAAAGAGTTAGACACGACTGAGCGACTAAACTGAACTGAAGTCATATAAGTCTTACTCCTGTGCTAGTATGGAACAGACCAGATCTGCCTGTAAAGACAGGAGCAGAGAATGGTTACTGATGCAGTGGTTGCTGAGGGATTCCTGGGGTGAAGGAGATACCCTCCCTCCTGACTTGTCAGTGGTTACACAGGTGCAGTCACCGGCTCCTGTGTAAGTTGCGTCTCCGCCAAGTCTGTTTCTGAAGTAAAGAAAGCAGCCCTGGGGTGAAGGACAGGGTGTTGTATTCTGGGCTTTCCTTTGAGGGCTTGTTGCAGATCTCACTTGGTTTGCCCTGGTGGGTGCTCTTGGTCTTGGCGGGGAGCAGGGGTCCATGGCTCACTGCATGTCAGAGTCACCCGAAGAGTTGGTTCTGGACATTGCTGTCCGGGCCCTGCTCCCAGAGCGTCTGCTTGCCGTGTCCTGGACCTGGGGCCACGGCCCTGGTTGTTTCTGAAACCTCCCCCAGGTGATTCTAACGTGGAGTCCAGGCTGTGAGCCCTCGCCTGGGCTTCTGCTCTGAGTGCTGGAGAAAGAGGGTCTGCAGAGTGCCGGCACTGTGCTCTCTCGCTGCTCCTGGAGCATCCCCTCCGAGTGTGCCTCTGGCGTTGGGCACAGGGCAGCAGCGCAGTCGCGAGATGCCCAGTGGGGAGGCTGAAGCTGCACGGGACACCGCGGGGATGAGCGCAGCACAGAGAGGCACTGGCAGCGCTGTGTTGCTGTGAGACGTAGAGGTGATCGTGTGAGGCAGAAACCGGTAGAGGAGGTGGACGGATGTTAGTAACCGGAGGTGTACCCGGTTTGTGAGGCAGTCAAGGAAAGTGAGCTGCTAACTCGGAGCGACCTTCCTAATGTCCTGTGGATGTGGAGACAGATCTTTATGTTTCGGGCTTTGCTGAACGGCCGCCTGTGCTTGCTGAGGGAAGCCTGTGCCCAGCCCTCTGCGAGTGTGGGTGCCTTGCTGTTTGTTTATTCGTGTAATCCTCACTCTAACCCTCTTGTTACATGCAAGAAAGTCTAGACTGAAGTTCAGAACCCTCCACAGGTTACACAGCCAGAGGGCTGAGCTGGCGTTCTCCCACAGGTCTGTCTGCCTCCAGAGTAACCCCCGTCCTCTGTCCTGGGGATGGCACCTGGTCTCGCCGTGGGCAGGTACACACACATCCCTTCCAGGCGGTTTAGGGACGGTGAGCCAGCGTCTGCCTCCTTCCCATCCAGGCGGTTCAGGGATGGTGAACCAGCGTCTGCCTCCTTCCGCCTCAGGCTCGGAGCCTGCTGCGTTGGCGGTCGCCTCTGCTTCATCTGTCAGTCAAAGCGCTGTCTGGGCATTGGCACACCCACGTCGGTCGTGTGCTGGCTTCGGCAGGAGGACTCTGCTCACCTGGGCATGTGTGCGTGTACCCTGCGGCCTCGTGCCACGAACACACTTTGACTTCTCACTGGGCACTTCAATGGGAGGTTCAGTCCTGCATTGGCATTGTGCTCTTGTTTTTCTTCAGGTTGTTTTGACTTTGCTATTTGCCATTCAGTGGGAGAGCAGACAATAATGGAGCCTCTGTTGTTGTTTTTTTTTTTGATCAGCCTAATACATTTTTCCCCAAAGAAGCTTAGATACTACTTGAGTTGGGCCTGGCCACCTTGCAGTGCATTCTCTGAGATTAGTGTTGACCGCGGTGGGAGAGAACAGTTAGCAGTCAATGAACTGTCCTGCTGTCTGTACTTGACTTCCAGAGGCTAAATGTTCGCTTGTTTAAGCCAGACTTGCCGTCTTGTTGAGATGTGTTTCGTCGCGAAGCATTGACTGAGCTTGGCTCCCTGGTAGGAACTGTTACTACAACTTGTGACTCATCATGGGTCTAGAATCAGTTCCCAACACGTTAGCTAAAGAAACAACTTCCCAGTTTTATGAAGTGCGAACAGAAGAAAACGTGTTCATGTCCTAATTGTTTCCCATGCCCCTGACGCGAGCTCCTCACTTGGCAGTGGCAGGAACCTGTAAACATAAGCGTGGTGAGGACACCCACATCAGCATCTCCTGGAGGTGTCACACCAACGGGTCCTTTTCTCAGTGACTGTCACCTGTGTTCACTCACCAGCATGTCAATATGTGTGTGTCACGACGTCACTACCGTCCTTTGTCTAGAAAAGGTTGCTTATGTTATAAACATTTAGTGATTTTCTATAAAAAGTTATCTCTTATCATTTCATAACGGAGCAGTATGAGTGAGAAGCACTAGCCTTGGAGCGCATGCCCCGCGTCCAGGCATGGCTCTAGTGTAACCTTGATTTCCAAGGACTCTAATTCGTCTGTACAGGCTGCTGTGAAATGTCAGTTTTTAGCATGTGATTTTATTTCCCCTTCGTCGGGGTCGTGCCACTAAGCCTCCGCTCAGGCAGTGTCCAAGGGAGCCAGCTCCTGTCACCTCCCCAGCCGCTCGTGTCAGAGGCACCTTTTCCACTGTGGCAGCTGAGGGATGGGGTCGTAATTTGCCTGAGTCTTAGAAGCAAAGTTAAGCAGACTTCGACATCTCTGCAGTCCGCTCGCATTGCTTTCGTCTGTGCCATTTATGTTCATGTATTTCATCCAGTTTTCTGTTGGATTCTTGATCTTTTCTCAACTTTTACAAAATCTGTACATATTAAAATATTAACCCTTTTCCTGTGGTATCTTTCAAATAATTATTACAGCTTTCACTTGCCTTTTTTAAAAAATGTAGTTAAATTTTAAAACTTGTCTGTTGCTTCTGGATTTAGAACCATAGAAACTGCTTCCAACTTAGAAAAAGAATTTACTTACTAGTAAACCGAGATTCATTTGAAGTTTATGCTGGTGAATAATATTGGGAAGAGATCCCACTTTATATATTTTTTAAAGTATATTAAAATGTAGTGGATTTGCAATGTTGTATTCAATTGTATTTTTTTAAATATGTCTGCCTAGTTGCCCAACTTTTTGGAGGAAGGATGAAAAGAAAGAGTGTCATTTTTTGTTTGCATGTCTCTTTTTAAACATTTCTGGACTGATAGAGGCGTTTCAGGTAATTACACTAACTGTATTTTTACAGGAATGAGTCAGGAGATAGAAAAGGAGCTACAGACCCCCTGTACCCCCACACCCCCAGGCTGTCCGAGTGTGTGAATTTGCCTTTTCTCTTCTTTGTAGGTGAATGAGCTGGATGGCATCCCCCTGATCCTCGACAGCTGTGGCCTCGACGACAGCAACCCCTGTATCCTTGACGTGCCCCCCAGTGAGTCCATGCCCGGGGCCTCCATCTGGCGCCCCTTCACGAGGGAGTTGGCTGCCTTTCTCATTGGCTTTGTCCCTAAGAACTGAGCCACATGGGGCCCAGGCGCACTCCTGCAGCCTGTGCGGTACAGTGAGCTCAGGTTCTGGGGCGGGGGTGGTGCGGTGGAGGCGTTCTCCTCCAGAATGCCTTAAGCCCCAGCTGAAAGCTCACCTGTGGGCCCTGTGTCCACTGCATGTCACTGACATCACCTTTCCAAACCACGTGTTCCGCAGAGTGACTGTGGAGCAGTGTATGTCTCTTCGGTAGAGGTTCAAAGGGACCTCTAGAAGAACCATTCTAGCAGCGGTAGCTTGGAGACCTCTGAGAGCTCAGAAGTGGGAGAAGTGCCTTCGTGGCCCAAGTCTGGTTTTTGCTGGGTGCTGTCCTGGGGTCCTCGGCTACTGACGCCAGAGGCTCTGGGTCCTGCCCCTCCTTGCCCTGACCACCCTTCTGGAAGGCATTGTGCAAGAAACTTGCCTACTCCCTACCTCTCCACCTAGGTCTTCCTTGTGGGAAGCAGATCTAGTACAGTGATGAAGAGTGAGGCTGGAGGCAGCCTGTGTAGGTTTGAGAGAGAATCTGTTTCACTTCAAGACCTTCTGGTCCCTTGCCTGGCCGTTGCATGGCCTTGTGCTTATTGCTGGTGGGTGGGCGGTGGGGGGGGTGTTAATAAGGCCATTGCCAGGACTTTGAGATTGTGACCCTGTGGGAGGCCAAGGGGGAGGGGAATTTTGTGTTTAAAATGCTTACTATTGGTTTCTGTCAAGAAGAGAAAAGGAGCTGATGAAAATCATGTGTTGCAAAGTAAGTAGATTGAGAAATGCTTATTATTTGTGATACTGTCGTTTGTCTGATTAGCAATGGAAGGAAAATTCTATTTTAAAGAGCATGATAGCTTGTAAGCTCAGTCAGAGAAAGAAAAGTAAACAGCTTCTGAAGAGTCTTCTTCAAGGTAAAACAGTCAGCTCACTGCCTTGCATCATGATCAGGCACTACAGGCTGTGCTCCTTAGATGGGTTTGGAATTTTTTAGCCCCATAAAGGGAAAGGAGAAAAGAAAGCTGTCACAGGAAAGCAATGAAAGGACATTCAGGTGTTACTGCAGATGTTGCGTTTCCGGATGAAAAAGATGATTTATTGCAAACAAAAAAATTCACGCAATTTTACTTTTATATTCCCTGAATTGACCTTCTAGTGAAGAAAGTTTTATTATTACTAATCTTTGGCCTTTGGCAAAGACTGAAAAATTAAGAGGCTGTTGCACACAGCCCGTGGCAGCCCTGCAGACATGCTGCTTGTGGTTCATGCTTACCAAGTCTTCTATGTTGGCGTCTCCTTGCCAAATACTCATTCATTCATTCCTTTCAGGAAACATTTATTGAGTCCTTACTATGTGTTTACATAGGTTATCTTCTTTAGTCTTGACAACACTGTGCAGCAGGTCCTATTATCATCTTCCCTATCTGTAGATGAGAAAACAAACTGAGAACCTTATGACTTGTCCTAAAGGTCAGACTCGGAGATTAAGCTTGGCGTGTACCTGATTCTCAGCCACTTTTCTAAACTGCCTCCTGTGAGTCACTGGGACGGTCAGAACAAATATACAGAGAAGGCATAGTAAGATACTAATTTAGTGGAGAAATGACTCAGAATTATACACTGAAAATTTTTATATGGACAGTCTATATGGATAACTGGTTTTTTAGATGGTTATTAATGAAGCATTGCAAGATTCAGGAATCTTCTCTAAATTGTCAAGAAAAGGTGAAACGTTAAATGTTTTTAGTGTTATATATGTTTAGTAACTCTTTAGACTTTTGTTTTATAAAGGCCTACTAGATTTTAAAGACATGTAAGATATACTTAAGATGAGACCTAAGGTCGAGAGTGATGGTCAGAAATGAAAAAAACGTTAGAGCCTAGGAATACAGATTTTGTAGGGATTCAATTTTTAGATGGGAGCCATAAGTTCAGAGCAGACAGGCCGCGTGCAGATCACAGAGTGAATCCACCCAGTGCTCCTCCGTGCTGACCTCTGCTCCTGCTGTCGGGGGAGTTGCCCCAGGCATTCTTTCATACCGCACCTTGCCTCCTTACCTCTCCTTCCCTTTCCCACCCTCCTTTCTTACGTTGATTTCTCTCCTATATGTTTTTACTCATCAAAATACTAAATCTGTTGGTTTTTTTAATGCCAAAGGTGTAGATGGGAGAGTGAAATCTCTGGCCCAGTCTCCAGGACTTTGCTGTTCACTGTCTTAGCTGTTGCTTTTGTCTAGCTAAGTAATGTGCTTTGCTGCTGTCCCCGGTCTGTCAGATCCAGACGTTAGCTGTTTACTTTGTCATGACACCGGGACTTAGCTTCTGTTACCACCTCCTCTGCTCTCTCCTTCGTGCTTCCCCTGTAGTTAAGATCCCATTTGCTCTATCGTCTGCATTTCTGATTAGGTTGAACATCTTCTAAAATGTTTGCCATGCGCGCGCGCGCGCGTGTGTGTGTGTGTGTGTAAAATGTGCTTGATGAAAACCTTTTGCCCATTTTTGCATTGGGTTGTCTGTTTATAATTGTTTGCAATAGATTATTTTATATATTCTTGGGAGAAGTCCTTTGGCAGCTACAGGTCTTGCTAATATTTCCTCTCCCCTGTTCTATTACTTATCTTGTCATTCTCTTTATAGTTTTTTTTATTAACAAAATTTCTTAACTTTTAGTCAAGTTTACCACTGTTTCTGTATGATTAGTTTATTTGGGTGTGTATCCTGTTAACTATTTTCATGCACTTAGGTCATAATAATACTCTGTATTATCTTCTGAATACTTTGTATTTTTCCCTTTTATGTTTAGGCCTGTAATTCATGTGGGATTGATTTGGGGGCAGGGTATGAGTAGGGGTCTGTTTTCCACTGGAGCACAGAATTGTCCCGGCCCAGGTACTGGAGAGCACACGCGTGGGCTCATGACTGAGTAAGGCAGGGAACAAATGAATGAAAACCAGCAGCTTGATGAAGTGTGTGTGTATATGTTTATTTGACAGATAGGGAGGATGGTCCTAAGCAGGGGAGAAATTTCTCCCATGGATTCGATGATTCTTTTGTGAATTGAATAAACTTGGTTTGGCAGCAGTATTATTTCAGCTTTGTTTGGTGGTTCAGCCCCTTCTAATAACTCACACCAGTCAAGCTTTCATTGAACTTTAATTTCAGTATTTTGTGTTAAAGCAATATATATTGCATATGTGTAGACTAGGAATCAGCGCTGACAGTAAAGGTCAGTTAATAAAAACAGCTCCGCTCTCTGATTGCTCTGGATCGGCGGGCTGTGTTGTGTGCTCGCACATCGCCCATGGGTTGGGGGTGAGGGCTTATGTTACCTTAGGTAGGCATCCTCGTTCCCCGTGGGAAGTCAGCGGTTCCAACCCCCCTGGAAGACTTCCTCTTTCTCCACCACCCATGGGGATTAGGAATTTCTAGGTGGCGTATCCAAGCAAACTGGGCTGTCAACTCCCCCAGGCTAGGAACGGGACTGGAAGGCTAGCTGCCCTGCTTCTTGGAGGTGTCTTCTAGTGATGGACTGGGATTTCTAGTTCCAGGGAAAAGACTTCCCAAGGGGTTGTTCACCCGAAGGAAGGCCCTCGGCGGCGGTGCTGCATCAGGACACAGCCCAGCTGTTCATCCGCCGCTCCCTTGCGGGGACCCGCAGTAATGACACAGTAGCAGATACCATCGGAAAGTTCCAGCCCCGCCACCACAGAGTCAGTTTCTTATTTGTCAGTTTATTGTGGCAAGTGGGATTGTTTGTTGTTGCTGTTTCCAAATAGAAACAGCTGAACTTTATTTGAAATGTTTTTCTTTGATTCTTTTTTTGATCTGCGTTTTGATCAGCTGTCCTTGATGTGGGTTTTATATATTTGTTTTTATTGGAGGAGGAGGGGACAAGGATAGGATGAGCATCTAAACTGGGTTGGGTTTTTTTTCCTGTTCTTTTCTTTCTTTTCCTTCCTTCCTTTCTCTTTTCTTCTTTCTTTTTTTATTGAAAAGTCTCATTTATAAGTGTTAGGTGTGCCCAGAAACGTAACTTTGTAGGAAAAATAACCACAGTTTCCCCAGTCATGTCATGTCAAGGAGGGATGGATGGCATAGTGGCATGAGCATCAGCCCTGGGGCTACACAGACACAGGTTCTGCCACTTCTCAGCCTCTAAACACGTCGCTTCACCTGTGTTGCGAGTCTTAGCTTATTTGTCTAAAACGGGACGGACCCCCACAGGGCTATGGTGAAAGTCAAGTGTGCTGTGTCCAAAGCGCCCAGCCTATAGTCTCTCAGCAGGCAGATGCCGCCACACAGACATCTTGTGGCAGCCGTTGCCGCCCAGGAGGAAGGCAGAGTTTCATCTGTGAGCACACTGTGAGTCAGCGATGAGACTTAGATTACAGTAACGATACTGCAAAACAGAAGAGAGTCCTGAAACGTACTCTCACATACACAACAAAGGCCCCCTGTACTTGAGGAGTAAAGGGTGGTCTTTTTCCGTAAATGATGCTAGACCAATTTAATGTCTGTTACAGGGAAGAAAAACCTGGCACCCGTATCTTACCTGTTCACCCACACTAATTGAAGACAGCTCATAAACTTTGATGTGGGAGGTAAAACACAAGAGCTTCTAGGAGGAATCATAAGAAAGTATGGTTCTTGTCTTGGAACAGGCAAAGGTTTCTTAAACAAGACATCAAAATTTTAACTGGGAAAGCACTAACTTTGTAAAATTATTTGCATTGTAAACGTGTATCTGACAAAGGACTCATACCCATACTAATTTAAGGACTGTTGTGAAACAACAAAAGATAATTCAGGTTCTGAGAATGAACAAAAGGCCCATGGCATCTCATAGAAGAGGAAACCCAGATGGCCAGTAATTGTACAGAAAGAGTTTAGCATTCTCATCAGGGAAATACATGTTTAACCCACAATCAGGAACCCACCATAAGGGCTGGTGAGAAGATGACAGGACCAATGGATGGCAAAGGTGTGGGGCAGCCTGAACTGTGATGAATTGATTTGGGAGGTGTCAGAAAAGTCTCTTTGGAGAACTTGGGCAGTGTCTGCTGACTCCAAGCCCGCCCTGGGAGCCCGCAGTCGCACCCCTAGATGCACCCCAGCGGGGCACACACATGTGTCTGTCAGAAGGTGCGTGCAGGAACGTTCCTAGTCACAGGGTTTATAACAGCCCCAAAGCAGAACCCTCCTACATGGTCAGCAGTCACAGAAGAGTGTGGACGTCCACTCCACAGAGCACTGTGCAGCAGCAGAGGGTGAGCCGCCCTGTGTAACGTGGGTGCGTCTCACTACCATAGCACAGAGCTAAAGAAGCTGGATTCAGAGAGTGTACGCTCTGTGACTCCCTGGAGAGGAAGTTTAACAGCAGGAAGAATTAATCTGTGAAAGTAGCAGTCAGGATGGTAGTTACCTTGATGGGTAGGAGGGTGGGCATAGGTGGGCAGTGGTATCCGGGGCCTTCCAGGTGCTGGGCATATTCTCCGTCTCGACCTGGGCGGGCGCAGGCGCAGGACGTGCGCCTGTGAGGAAATGTCAGGATGTACACAAGGAGGTGTGCGTTGCTTCTCACACTGACGTTTTAAAAATCACTGAGTAGTTTTCAGGTGCCCAACCCTGTGCTGTATATGTAGACCCTTTAAGCTATATTACCTTGCACAGGCGGTTTCTTTCCTTCTTTCTTTTAACAGGCCTCTTTGTTAAGGACTGTCACTTCACAGATGAGAAGAGAGGCGCTCACGGAGTTGGTTCCCCGAGCACAGCTGGCTCTGCCAGCTCCTGGGCGGCGGGGCCACAGGGCCAGCCCAGCGCTGTCTGTGCCCTGCTCCTCGTTCAAGCGCCTAGACTTCTGTGCAGGTGCCTCTCCGCCAGTCCAGCTCTTCCTCCTCTTAGACTTGAGCACACGTGTCCTCCTCCTGGAGTTCTCCCATGGCCCCCAGTGGAGCCTGAGCGCCTCGGCTCTCTTTGTCAGCTGGGCTCCTCTGCCCCTCCATGAGCGTGGCACACGCAGACCCCTGGATGCGTAACCTTGCCCTCCAGGAAAGCCTGTCCCGGACAGGACCTGTGCCACACTGCACACCCCACGCCAGACCCCACAGACCCCAGGGGTGTCACTGCGGTCTGTCCCAGAGTGCATTTCTGTCTGCAGCATCTTAAATACCTGTTAGATCAGAGAAGTTGTCTAAGTGATGCATATACGTGTCGGACGTGTGGTAGGAAGGCGTCTGCTGCAGGGCTCCCTGGAATCTGCGGTTCTCATGTGCCTTTTGGAAATTCTGGGCCACAGTGCCACATCTTAGGGAATGCAGGGATTTTAGTGGAAACCTGAGAACATGCTCCATCCCGTCCTTCTCGTCACAAGCAGTCTAGCTTGTGTCTGGGCCTGCCGAGCCGCCGCCAGAGGGAGGTGTTCGAGGAAGCACCTCAAACACTTCAGGCTGGCACAGCTGGCTGACCTTGCTGCTGTTTATAAAGGCACCAGCGAGCTCCCACGCCAGGGAAGTGCTTGTGTTGTGTTCACTGCAGGCCTGCTGTTCGTGTCTTATTCTGCCCACCCTGACACTCACATGGCCAGGACATCGTCCTGCTGAAACAGGTCTCGCATCCTCTGGAAGGGAGCCATGCCTGCTGTTGATTCCTGTGTCCCCAGCATCAAGCCTCTGGTAAAACAGGTCTCGCGTCCTCCGGAGGGGAGCGATGCCTGCTGTTGATTCTGGTGGTCGTTCAGTGATCTTTCGTTCATTTGTTGAGCTGACATTAATAAAAGCTAGAAAACCTTTTACTGCCGTTTGGCTTTAAAAAGATAAACTTTGGGTTTAGCTTCCCAGTTACATGATGTGTGTTTTTCAAAGCCTCTCACTGATGGTTTTACCCATTACCTAGTGTGGCTGAAGATGTGTGAACCAAGTCTTTGTCCTCGTCCAGAGCAAACAAGCGTGGACACGACTTGCCTCCCTGGGTCCTGTGTGCAGCGAGTGGGCGTGGGGCTAAGGATGGATGACACTCTGCCACCACTGCACCCCACACCCTTCAGGCTCCACAGTTGCAGACCAGACCTGTTCAGAGTGAGAGGGGGCAGGAGCCCTACCTTTGATGTAGCTTCTGCGGTATCCTAGCAACCGTTTGATGTAGCTTCTACGGTATCCTGGCAGCTAGTTCCCCAGCAATCAAAACTGGAAGTTGGAGGAGTGGGATGTCCTGTCGGGAATGAGACGCTCACAGAAGTGGACTCTGTTTCCCTGTTCAGGTGTGTTGGCAGACGGTCCGGCTGTTTTACAGTGAGACCGAAATGCTTCAGGTTATGCTCCTTCAGAGTGTGTCTGCTTGGCTTTTGGTTGCACACCTCTCGTTTTCTTAACTGTGAAGCTCACAGCGGCTCAAAGTGAACACTGCCATCACACACTGAACGTCCGCGTGTGGGGGCTGTGAGCGGCATGGGCCTCGTGTGCACACGGAGGCCACGTGGTGCTCTGCCCCCTGCCCTCGGGCCTGCACTCACGCCTGGCCACCCGTGGGTCTCGCTCAGCCTGCCTCGCTCAGCCGTCTCCTCTCCTCCCAGAGGTCAGAGTGCATCAGTCCTGCTCCTGCCTGTTTACTTGCATGAAAAGCAAGAGTGCTGGAGGTTTGCTGTCATGTCTCTTAGAACACGGGAGTCTGTCCTTTTCCAAGGTGAGGTGCTTGGCATGAGCCATGTGGCCTGCAGGTGACCACGTGCCACCTGTTCCTCCTCCGCCGAGGTTGGTGAGAAAGTGGAAGCTGCTGCTTTCGAGTTCCTGTCAGTCACTTGGCCCACCTGGCTTGGCGATGACAGTGTTTTCTTAATTTGGCTTCTAGGTGGTTACTGTTAATGTTTTTAGTGCCACCGTGTACAGTTCATTCCAAACCAGAAGTAAAACTGTATGTGAACATTTATTGCCATTTGTTTTTGTCCTTAAGGGTCTGTCCTTAAGGGTTTGTCCTTAAGGTTCTGTTGCTTTAATGAACACCTTTTAAGTTCAAGTTTTATTTTCACTAGGGGGCATCTCCCTAGACCGTCCCCACACTGCCACGCCCAGCGTCGGGCGGCCCTTCCTGACTCTCCGTCGGCACCTTGGCTCCCTTGCTGTCCGTCTTCCCGGGGTCTCCTTCCGTCTACACTGTCCATTCTCCCAGGTAGAGTTAAACCTTATTTATTGGAGAGAAGTCTGACAGAATCCCAGTTCTAATGAGGCCACTTTTAATCGTCTCGTTTATCCTGTCATTTCACACTGTAGTTGTTACACCAGTTGGTAGTGTGTTTATTTCTCTCCACTGGACATTTTGGGAAGTTCAGGAGGACGGCGGCGTCAGGCCTCCACCTCATGGGCACTTGGCTGAAGCTGAGTTTACAGGTGAGCATGCACGTGCCTACCTCTCTGCCTTGCCTCCCTCCGTGGTGATCGCCTTGACTGTCTGTGCCTTAGTTGGAGATTGGCACAGGGAGAATGAAGACCTGAGAAATGGTGTTGTGTTTAATGAGATCCTCCTGTGGCCTCTGATGCTGGTAGAGAAACAGTGACTCGTGAGAGGCTGTGAACTGGCGACCCTTCCTCGGGAGGAGTGCTGGCAGCTGGAGAACTAGCCACTGTTGAGCAGACGGGGTTTCATCGACCTGCGTGATCTGGCTTTTCTACCCCCGCCCCCGCCAAGGCGGCTCTCTCCATGGGGTTCTCCAGGCACGAATACTGCAGTGGGTTGCCGTGTCCTCCTCCAGGGCATCTTCCCCACCCAGGGGTGGAAGCTGCGTCTGCTTTCTCTGACAGGCGGGTTTCTCACTGCCACGCCTCCTGGGAAGCCACCTCGCCTGGGCATGGAGCTCAGGCGGGCAGTGCTGGAGTCTGAGCCCAGGTCCTTCCTCGTCCACTCTCACTCCTGCTGTTACGGATGCTGGTTGGTCCCCATTCCCACGCCATTGTCCCTCCAAGCCACCCTCCACGGCTGCCAAAGAGAGCTGCCTGATTTTTCTGCTTCACCTCTTTCAGTAGATTCTCATTGTATAAAATGCAGACTCCTTCCTGCAGCCTGAAACTCCTCTGGCCTCTGGCCTCGACCCCTGCCCTCTGCCAGCATCCTGCCTCCAGCCCCAGCCTTGCCCGGCTCGTGTCTCCTGTCGTGAGGTGGCGCACGGCCAGCACTGCTGTTCTCTCCCCAGCGCACCAGGTGACCAGATTCTCTTTATCCCCGAGTTCTCACCTCAGTCCCCTCCTCAGAGAAGCCGTCTCCCACCTCCCTCATCCATGTCTTGTCCTCCTGTGCTCATGCTTGACCACATCGGCCTGAAGGTCTGTCTCTCTGAGGCTGATGCCCGCCTCCTGTCTAGAGCGCTAGTTGCCACAGGGCCGGGGACCTGCGTGTCCTGTTGGTTACTAGATCCCCAGCACTGGGCACGGGGCCTTTGTGTTTGTCAGACGAGCACCCAGATGACAGTTAAATCCTGAGAGGCTGGATGTGTCTTAACAGTGGAAGCCCGCCTTTGTATCTAAATCGCTTGCTCTCATTCCAGTGTAAGTGTCAAGAAACGTGTTGTTCACAGAGGAGAGGGAAAACATTTGGAAGCATTAGATTTCTGAAATTGAGTGAGGTTCCCCCCAACGTGGGACAGCCAGTACCTTAGAAGTTTTAGAAAGACCTGCGTCAAGGAAGAGCTTGAGACATTAGTATCCCCCCTGCAGCCAGCTCGGCTCAGGTGTCGCAGGTACTTATTTCCAGTTAGTGCTGGAGCCCTTTGCACGCTCTCAGTTCCCACTGAAGGTGGTCTTGACTGTGCAGCGGACACCGCGGTGCTCCTCCCTCAGCGAGGCAACAGAACCGCCCATGCCCACAATGCTCAGCTCAGCTGGTAGTGATCGCAGTGCACACAGACAGTGTGAGGCGTCCGCGGGTCTGTGCCCGTCCAGACCGTTGGCCGGCCGCGCTTGCCTGCTGACTGGTTGCTGCTGTGGGTGGCAGGAGGAGAGCCCACCAGCCCGGGCTGGGTGACCTGGGGGCTCATCGTGTCCAGACTAGTGGAGTTTGGACTGAGGACAGGTGGCGCAGGCATTTGGGTGGCCCACGTGCAGTGCGCCGACTCCTGGGAGCTGCTGGGCCTCGCCCAGTGCAGAGCCCTCCAGAAGGCCCACACTGCTGGTGCTCCTCGTGTACGCCTTCGCGTCTGAGAGCTGCTTCTGACCCCTGGCTATGCTTTATTCATATAAAGATGTTGTTGCTGCTAAGTCACTTCAGTCGTGTCCGACTGTGCGACCCCACAGATGGCACCCCACCAGGCTCCGCTGTCCCTTCGATTCTCTAGGCAAGAACACTGGAGTGGGCTGCCATTTCCCTCTCCAATGCATGAAAGTGAAAGGTGAAAGCGAAGTCGCTCAGTCATGTCTGACTCTTAGGGACCCCATGGACTGCAGCCCACCAGGCTCCCCCGTCCCTGGGATTCTCCAGGCAAGAACACTGGAGTAGGTTGCCATTTCCTTCTCCAGTGCATGAAAGTGAAAAGTGAAAGTGAAGTTGCTCAGTCATGTCCGACTCTTAGCGACCCCATGGACTGCAGCCTACCAGGCTCCNCAAGAACACTGGAGTGGGCTGCCATTTCCCTCTCCAATGCATGAAAGTGAAAGGTGAAAGCGAAGTCGCTCAGTCATGTCTGACTCTTAGGGACCCCATGGACTGCAGCCCACCAGGCTCCCCCGTCCCTGGGATTCTCCAGGCAAGAACACTGGAGTAGGTTGCCATTTCCTTCTCCAGTGCATGAAAGTGAAAAGTGAAAGTGAAGTTGCTCAGTCATGTCCGACTCTTAGCGACCCCATGGACTGCAGCCTACCAGGCTCCTCAGTCCATGGGATTTTCCAGGCAAGAGTACTGGAGTGGGGTGCCATTGCCTTCTCCATTGCTTTATTCATATAAAGATGGTGTTAGTACCAGGCAAACAATAATCTTCCATAATTTAGATGCGGTTACTTCCTTTTTTCTGGGCTTCCCAGGTGGCTCATTGATGAAGAATCTGCCTACAGTACAGGAGATGCAGGAGACACAGATTCGATCCCTGGGTCAGGAGGATCCCCTGGAGGAGGGCCTGGCAGCCCACTCCAGCGTCCCTGCCTGGAGGACCCGTGGACAGAGCAGCCTGGCGGGCTGCAGTCCACGGGACCACACAGGGTCAGACACGGCGACGTGAGTGCACGCACGTGCACCTTCTCTACTTCACACTGGGATCCCACTGTAAGCTGCTCACTGTTACTCATAAAGGAGGTGATCACTCTGGCCAGCATCTGAAGGCTCATTTCATCTTTTGAGAGAAAGGGACTGTTTCAAGTCTTAAAAACCTGCCGCTCCTTCCCCTGATGTGTAGGCAGAGCTCAGAAGCTTGCAGTCAGCCTGGCTGGAGGGGACCGCTCTAGGCCTCCTCCAGGTCCCCCTCATTGGCCAGTCCCCCCCATGGATTGGTCCCCCCCATGGATTGGTCCCCCCATGGACTGGTCTCCCCTTGTGGGCTGGCCCCCTCCATGGACTGGTCCCCCCATGGACTGGTTCCCCCCCCATGGACTGGTCCCCCCCATGGACTGATCCCCCCACCATGGATTAGTCCCCCCATGGACTGATCCCCCCACCATGGATTGGTCCCCTCATGGACTGGTCTCCCCTCATGGGCTGGCCCCTGAGGAGGGCTTACGCCAGAGGGGTAGGGCTGGAGCCCTCGTCCAGACCAGGCCAACCCCTCAGGTCCTCTACCTGCTGGGTCTGTTTTCTCACCCATAGAAGGTTGGGTGTCGCCTCCCGCGAGTGCCATGCTGGTGAAGGGGGAGACTTTCTGTCAGTGCCTGGAGTGGCCCCGCGGGTGATCACACCACAAGCTCTGTTAGGCTTATTATTACTGTTATGACTTCATGCAGATAAATAGCAGTGGCTTATGTGNAAGGTCCATCTAGTCAAGGCTATGGTTTTTCCTGTGGTCATGTATGGATGTGAGAGTTGGACTATGAATAAAGCTGAATGCTGAAGAATTGATGCATTTGAACTGTGGTGTTGGAGAAGACTCTTGAGAGTCCCTTGGACTACAAGGAGATCTAACCAGTCCATTCTGAAGGAGATCAGCCCTGGGATTTCTTTGGAAGGAATGATGCTAAAGCTGAAACTCCAGTACTTTGGCCACCTCATGTGAAGAGTTGACTCATTGGAAAAGACTCTGATGCTGGTTGGGATTGGGGGCAGGAGGAGAAGGGGACGACTGAGGATGAGATGGCTGGATGGCATCACAGACTCGATGGTCGTAAGTCTGAGTGAACTCCGGGTGTTGGTGATGGACAGGGAGGCCTGGCGTGCTGTGATTCATGGGGTTGCAAAGAGTCGGACATGACTGAGTGACTGAAGTGAACTGACTGAAAGACCCTCTTCCTTTTATTTTAAATGTATATATGATATATGTGTATCAATGAGAACACCGCCTTAATCGTTTTAGTGTCTAAGAGCTCTAATTAAATAGAAAGGTAAAGAATAATGAGTGCAACCATTACTTGCTAAAGCACCAGAATTTGGGCTACCATTGTGAATTATTCACTTTTTCCAAACTCTCCATCGAGTTTTCTAATTTTTAGACCTTCTCCCACACTTTTCCACTCTTTTCTCGCTATTAAAATTCTATCCATTCTTTAGAACCAGCTCTCTGTAAAGCCTTTCTGGATGAGCCCATAAAAAATTGATTGCTTCTTTTTCACATGAATTTCATGGATTCCTGCAGCCTTTCTGTAGTCCTGATCTTGGAGGGAGAGCAGTAAGTGGTCCTCAAGAGAGGTCTTAGCTCCCTGCCCAGGAATTAAACCTAGAATACCTAGATGTAAACCAAGAGCTCTAGCCACTATACCACCAGGGACTAGGGCCAGAAGCAAAGTGCCCTGGCTCTTGCCCCTACTTGAAAGCAAGAATGTTTCAAGGAGGCAAAAACTATAAAAACAGTTACAAAATTTTTTATTAGAGACAGCCCAGTGTATGGTAGAGCACACAGGAAAACAATCTGTTTATCCAACTCAGAAGAAGGGCAGAGATACACACCCAGAAAGAAAGGGTGTGGACATCCTGTCGAATGAAGAGAGAGGCACAGTAAGTTAGAAGTTAGGCAGAGATACATGCTTGGAGAGGAGTGTGGGCATCCTGAGTGAAGAGCAGTGCAGTACAGAGGTGATGTAAATCACTTGTACAGAACAGTCCTTCCAGTCTTTGTTTACTATTGGTGAATTATTTCATTTCTTCACACCTGACTGGTCCATGGATCCTCCCCAAGATACATGTGGAACTTTTTGCTAAGATAAATCCCACCACAGAAGTCTATGGGTGCATTTCCACACTTATTATGGGGTGGGGCCTCCTCCCTCTTTGACCTTCAAGAAGCCTCCCTACACATGTGCAGACAGGGAGGTCTTCCCTGACCTCAGGAGTGGGCACCTTATCTCTGTTTTAGCAGAGCTCAGCTTTTACCACTAGCTTTGTCCTTGGAGTGTCTGGGTGAGAACAAAGCTTGAATTTTATTCTGCTTGACAAATACCAGGTGTCCAGCCCAGCTGATCCCCCCACCATGGATTGGTCCCCTCATGGACTGGTCTCCCCTCATGGGCTGGCCCCTGAGGAGGGCTTACGCCAGAGGGGTAGGGCTGGAGCCCTCGTCCAGACCAGGCCAACCCCTCAGGTCCTCTACCTGCTGGGTCTGTTTTCTCACCCATAGAAGGTTGGGTGTCGCCTCCCGCGAGTGCCATGCTGGTGAAGGGGGAGACTTTCTGTCAGTGCCTGGAGTGGCCCCGCGGGTGATCACACCACAAGCTCTGTTAGGCTTATTATTACTGTTATGACTTCATGCAGATAAATAGCAGTGGCTTATGTGAGAGACACTTAATTCCCCTGCAGAGCTTTGCTTACATTGATTGAAACTAGAAATTTGTTCAGGCCAGCAAGTTGTTCCTTCCAGAGAGCAGAGTGCTGTGGACGTACCCTCCCCCTGGCAGCGGGCCCTCGAGGGTCCCTGCCTCCGCCGGCTGCTCCTCACAAGCTTCTCTCTGTCAGGGCCCAGTGACCTCCCCACCAGCGGAGCCCCTGACGTGAGCGGAGCCTGGGTCCTGGCTCCCCGTGAGCAGTTCACTGTGTCCAGAAGGCCTCTCCTGAAGGAGGGCTCCCCGGCGCCCGAAGGCTGAGGTGGTGTGGGGGGCTGCCTGTGTGCCGTCGGCAGCGTCGCGCATTCTGCCGGACTGGGCTCCGCCCCCTCAGCAGACGGAGGCCAGGCGCCCGCAGCGTTTACGCCTCCTCCTGGGTGAGCGTGCACACGCGCGAGCACATGTTCCACAGGAGGGTCAGAGTGCGCGGTGGCGGCGGACAGAGCGAGGGCCCTGGTGGGGCGGGCACCGCGTGGCGGGCCTGGCACCGTGTGACGGTCCCTGGGCTGGCCGTCCCTGCCCTGCCCGTGCCAGGCTCGTCAGTCTCAGACTGTGTGCCCTCGAGAGCCCCCGAGTACACATGGAGCCGCCTGGCGGCCCGGCCCTCTGGTGTGGTTTGCCTAGACGCGGCCTCGCTCCGTCCCAGCCCGAGACCTGTTGTGGGGCTGTTGCCAGGCCGGCGGCCGCTCCACGCGGCACTCTGAAGTGGTGAGATGGTCCCGGAGTGTGTCACGGACAGAATTAGCTTCAGGCCCGGGGGGCCCTTTCCCCACAGGGCTTTGGAGTGGGGAGCGCGGGGTGGCCACGGGCCGAGCGGGGTGTCATCTTCTATGACGTCGCCCCACGCTGACAGGCCGCGAGGCGGGGCGGCAGCGGCGAGCCTCGGAGGCCGGCGCCTGACCCAGCTGGGCCCTGAGGGCCGGAGCGTTCATCGCGGCCGGGGCCAGGCTGAGGACAGCGGTTCCGCGGTTCCTCGCCCACGTGGTGACACAGGGAGCCTGAGGAGCCGGCAGGACGGCTCTGGCTCCTGAGCGGAGAGGAGCCTTCGAGCTGTGACCGTCCCTGCCTGCAGGCGGTCGTGGATGGGAAGTCAGCCGTGCGCACTGAGGCTGGTGAATGCAGCCTTTGTTTCGGAATCGTTCAGACACAGGCGGGTTGTGTTTCTCTGGTGGATACTTGTATGCTGGGATGTTTTTGTGAGAATTCAGCAGCCTTCCCCTGGGCCTCTGCGCCAATTCCTTTGATGTTCTAGTTCCCTGGGCAGCTGGAGGCTGCAAAGCAGCCCCAGCTCTCAGAGCAGAGGAGCTTCCGAGACGACGTTCAGCCTCAATAAAGACTGAGACTCTGCTCCTTCCGGTAGCGCCTGCGAAACACAAGCATATTACCTTATTGTGATTGTGACCTTCATTTTCCAAATCTGGCAATAATTTGCTCCTCTGCACTTTTCTCTTAGGGCTTCCCTGGTGGCTTAACTGGTAAAGAATCCGCCTGCAATGCAGGAGACCAGGGTTCGATCCCAGGGTCAGGAAGATCCCCCGGCAAAGGATATGGCAACCCGTGCCATTCCATATTCTTGCCTGGGAAATCCCACAGCAGAGCCTGGTGGGCTACAGTCCACGGGGTCACGACGACTGGGGCGCAGCTACGTGCTGGGATGCTCGTTCCACCTCCCCTCGCCTTGCAGTGCTTGTTCACTGCGTTCAGCAGCAGCTGTCAGCTGTGAGTCGGTGATCGAGAGGGCACACACTGACTTGCACTCACTGCTAGGACAGGCTCCAGGGCCTCGCGGTCTGCGCTGGCCGGCATTGACACACCTGAGCCGCAGAGATGTGCCCTCGGATTAAAATGCGGAGACACAGGGGAAAGTTAGACTCCAGACAGACCAGCAATTCGGAGAAGGAAGAGCGCGCCATCACGGGTGGTTTGTGGTGGGGACTGAACGCGCTGGTTTCCAGCGGCCTGCAAGGGGGCCAGTGTGCCATCTGCCCGGTGAGGACCCTGACTTTCTGAATGAGGAGAGCCTGTAGCTTAACGAGTGAAGTGATGGCTGGAGATGAAGGCAGAGCTTGGATGCCGGTCACCACGCAGCCGAGTGTCCCAAGATTTGGACACAGAGCTCAGCCCTGCAGATGGGGGTGGCTCCTCATTAGGGCAGTAGCAGTGTTTTTCAGACTTGTCTCCTCCACGAGGACCCTCTCTGCTGGGTCCCCCGTGTCACAGGCAGGTTGCCCGCCTCCCCCCTGCCCCTGCCCCAGCCCCACTCCGGTGCCCGCTGCGGTTTGTCTGCACAGGTTCCTACTCCGGCAGCAGCCTTGGTGGGGCCTGGCCTTCCCTGGCAGCAGTTTGGGAAATGCCTTGCTTGTTTTTTTTTTCTCTCAGAAAGTATATACTTGAAGAGCAGAGCAGAGGCTGGGTAGGGCACTCCTGCAGGCGGGGTCAGGGCCAGAGAGGCGCGCCCCCTGGGAACGCGGCCCCCAGGCACCCACGGTCTCTCCGACTCGCGTGGCCGGGGAGGGGAGGCAGGACTGTTGTCACTCAGCGGGAAGCAGAGCAGAGGCTGGGTAGGGCACTCCTGCAGACGGGGTCAGGGCCAGAGAGGTGAGTCCCCTGGGAACGCGGCCCCCAGGCACCCACGGTCTCTCCGACTCGCGGGGCCGGGGGGAGGCAGGACTGTTGTCACTCAGCGGGAAGAGGAATCGCCCTCCATGCCCTGCTCCTGCCCTCCTGCCCTCTGGCTGGCGGGAACTGCCGTATTTTGAGGTGTTTTGGTTTTCAGTAGCGTGAAGCATTTTGGAAAAGTCTTGAAACAGAACTACTGCTTTGCACTCTGAAAAATTCTGCCATTTTAATTAGTCTGAGAAGATACTAGCTTAGATGTGGACGTTGCCTCCGAAGCATCCTCCTGTTGAGGGGAGTCTCACGGCAGGTGACGATGTGGTTTTGAAGCCTAACAAGGTGGTCTGGCCGTCCTGTCCTCAGGCCAGCTTTATCCAAGGTGCTGACATGTGTTCTCTGCCCTGCTGAGTAGTGTGCTTTGGAAAGTTTGTCAAGTATGTAAACCCCTGGCTGTACATGGGTTTGTTGTCTAAAAATATATATATTTAAATATTCTGCAAGCAAGATGAAATATAGATATTATCTATAGCACAGATATCTGTTATATGCATACTATACATAGGATGTTAAATATATGCACATTGTACATCTGCAGGCATGTTAACATATAAAAACCATAAATAGATACTACACAGTTTATGTATGTACACACATATATCCTGAGAAGTCAGTAAAATCCTTCAGCATTCAAATTGTTTTAGTCTAAATAGCTGAAGCTCCAGTATTCTGGCCACCTGATGTGAAGAGCCGACTCGTTGGAAAAGACTGATTCTGAAAGGACTGAAGGCAGGAGGAGAAGGGGACAACAGAGGATGAAAGGTTAGAGAGAGTCGCTGACTCAGTGCACACGAGTCTGAGCAAGCTCAGGAGGTAGTGAAGGACAGGGAAGCCTGGCGTGCCGCAGCCCGTGGGAGTCGCAGAGAGTCAGACACGACTGAGTGACAGCACATGTTTTAAGTTTTCAGTGCCAGCCCTTTGAAAAGTTCATTCATTCATTCAGCGAGTATCGGTCCTTCGGTGTGCCAGGGCAGTTTGGCAGACCTCTTCTGTAAAGGGTATTTTAATTTTAATCAGTATTTCTGACTTTTCTGGGCACTCTGTCTCCATCATAGCAGTCCAGCTCAGCTGCTGCAGCGCAAAAGTGGCCGTAGACAGTTTGCACGTGAATGGGTGTAACTGTGTGCCAACAGAACTTTATTTATTATGCATACTGAGATTTGGGTTTCACATTTTTGTGTGTCGCAAATTTTGTGTATCTTCTTTTTATTTTTTCCCCAACCATTTAAAAACATGAAAACTAGGGACTTCTGGGATGTTCAGTGGTTAGGACCTCACAGCTGGGGGCCCAAGTTCAGTCCCTGGTCGGGGGAACTGAGATTGCACAAGCTGCATGGCGTGGCCAAAGTAAATTAATTAATTTTAAAAATATGAAAACTTTTTAACTTGTATCCATACAAAATCACAGGCCTTAATTCCCCCAGCCCCTGTTCTCAGCAGCTTCTTGACACTAAGCACAGTGGCCAGAGCAGAGTCCCTCTCATCACAGGGCCCTGGTCCCCGTCAGTTGAAGGACCTCAAGTTGCAGTGATTCCAGTAGCTGGAAGTCAGGTGAACGTTGTTCTCATCAGCAGTCCCAGCCTGTGTCCTGACTCACCGGACTTGGCTTTTTCAGAGTGCGTTTGGCATGTCAGTCCTAGCCCTGGGCTAGTGTCAAGGCCGTGGGGTCTCTCTGTCTCCAGTTGCCTCCCAGCCCGCACTCCCCTGCACCGCCCTGTCTCCTCACCTGCCTGGTGCGGGGCTGCGGGGCTCAACGTGGAGCCGAGGGTGTGGAATGGACACACTCATGGCTGCCGCCACTCAGGTGCTGGGTCTGGGGACCACGTCTCACTTCAGCTCTCCAGGCCCCGGGGTTCCCAGGTGCTCAGTCCGCGCGCTCATCACTAGCTCTTTCAAGGCACCACGTGCTCTGGTGAAGGGCCGGCCGGACTGTGAGTCCTCACTCCAGTGCTGATCGCAGGGTTCTTTGAAGACAGTTTTGTTACAAACAGGTTCACGCTTTCTGTTTGGAGTAGCTATGGAAACGTTAGAAGCTCTCTTTCTAAAGCCGAGCAGACAATGAAGCACTTGGAGTGTTGGTAGGATTAGAGACTCTGGAAGATGTTTAATTTTCTACCCCCCTTTGCTTGCTTTCTTTCTCGGCAGAGAGGGAACAAGAGGGCAATGTGAATATTAACCGGGCCGCTTTCATCTCCCTGTGACCCTCCAGGCTGTCTGGGTCTGCGGGGGCACCCAGCCCAGCCCTTCCGGCTCCTAATGAGGGGAGTCGTGCATATTCATGAGCCAGGTCCTGGGGCTGGGATTCCTTGCCTCTCTTCAACGCAGACGTTGTGAAGGAACAACTTAAAATTAGGAACCCAGAGACCCTAGACAGTAGTGCCAGGATGTTCTCACTGGAAATAGACACATGTTGGAGGATATTGTTGTGGTATCTGATTTACAGGCGGACAGCACAAACCCCAAACGGGGCGCTCACTTAGGTCGACGTGGAGGGCACACTTTTCACGTCTAATCACATAGTGTCCGGCAGAGCTGGGTGAGGTCTGCCTGAGAGAGGAAGTAAGGTTGGTTTCACTCATGACATAAAGAATATGAAGTACAGGTCTGAGTGAGACGTGTTGGGGTCTCGCTGCTTTGTGTGTTTTTTGATTTTCGGCGTTCTGGGAAATTGACCCCGCCATGACCGTGTGCCCTTACTGCCTGGACCCCTCCCACGCCCTCCACTTAGCCGTCTGTTTGCCCTTTGAACTCTGGTTTCGGAAGAAGACTGAACTGCCGCTTCGGCTTTGGGCTCCAGTGCTGCTCCCGTCAGGCTGTGCCAGGAGTCTGCTTCCTGGGAGACAGTGGTGGTCGCGTTTGTCCCCAAAGCCCTGGCTGGGAGCACCGCCCCGGGCGCTCATAGGGTTGGTCATCAGGACGGTCATCATTAATCTCACTATTTCCTCCGTTCAAAGTAGTGACTATGTGAGGTTTCTGCAGAAATGAACAAGGGAAAAGGTGGGTAAGATGCTGAAACACCATTACAGGACGTCCACAGAGCGCAGGGTTACTCCCTAGGTGGGCGTGACTGAAACCCACCTTTCCATCCATCCACACTGGAAGCCTCCTGTGTTTTGTCATCCTGGACCTTTTATTTACATGGTCCAGCTTCCTTGCCCAAGTTGCATTTATATTGATTTACTTTCATCTAGTCGTCCACCCTGCGAAGGCCTGAGTCAGGAAACCACACCAAGAACAAAAAGGAAGAGCACAGCCCGTGTGGGTCACTGCACTGCCACCACACCCCCTACACACACACACACACACACACACACACACATCCACACTCACGTGCACACACAGTGGGCAGGAGGCGGCGTCCACTCACTCAGACAGCGAGCAGATGCTTCCAGCGCCATGCTTGGAGCAGAGGACAGAAGGTAAATAAGCCATCATCCTGGCTTGTGAAGAACTCACAGGGCGTTGGGGCGGACAGAAATATGAACAAATGAGTATAGCTCCCAGGATGTCAGCACACACATCGTCATCCACTGTGTGCGTCGGGTCTAGCTGCATGCTGGGGATGAGAAAACGGACTCTCTGGCTCCTGCCCTCCAGAAGCTCACCGACGCATAAGCAGATCAGCAGGTGCAATAGGATGAGAACTGGTAAAGGAAAAAGAAGAAGGGAGAGAATGTTTGGAAACACGCAGTAGGCATGCCCAGCTCAAGCTGGTGTCGGTGCTGGCCGGGACAGAGCGGGTGGGTTTCCAGGAGCGGGGTCTCAGTTGCTCGCCCCGGGTGGGGAGGGGCAGGTGAGGGGGAGTGGGTCCCAGGTCAGGGCTTACATGGGGAAAGATGGGGGGTGCCTGGCGAGGTGATGTTGCCGGAGCCCGGGGTGTCATTTGCCCTGGAACTGAGATCATCCGACAGTCCGAAGCTCTGGAAGATGGCCCTTTCCTCCAGAGACACTCGGCACTGGCAGCTGGTGGTGGCAGGACTGGCATCTGATGCCTCGATTGCAGAGTTAGCCAGCCCTCCAATTGTGAGGCACTGTCAGTACATTTCTGGGAATTTCCCCTCTCTTTCAATTAAAGTGAATAACAAGGAAGCTTCAGAGAGAAGTGTTTTGTGCCTGCCATTTAGCATTGGAGAGTTGTCACACACAGGAACTGGAATGCTCCAGGCTTATACACGGCCTTGCCCAGATTCAGCCTCAGATGCTCGCTCCTCCACTCGGCTCTCTTGATCCCTGCCTCATCTCTTCTGCAGCAAGGGAGGAAATGGGTTTGCATGATGAAGGTGGCGTCCTGCGTGAGACGTGAGTTGTAGTGAGTGGTCCCTGCTGAGAAAGTCACTATTGTGTTGAAGGTTTTTGTTGCCCGGGATCATCCTTTTCATTCTCTCTCCCATGACAAAGTGGGCGTTTGGTGATTGTGGAGAAGGAGGAGAAGTTCAACTTGTATGCGTTTGAGAGTCTGGATTCATCTCCAGAAAAGACGTACAGCCTTCTAAAGTCCCTGGGCTTTGTTGTGAAAGGGGGGCAGGTCCTGGCGAGATGAGAGCGTTTTTCCCACTAAACGGGCAGTTATCTTAGGGTTGCATCAGCCACTGTTCTCTGCCCTTTGGAAAAGGTGGGTCATTTGCACCCAGCAGTGGTCTTGGTGGTCCGCCCCCAGAGACCGGGGGGTCTGTGTGCGCTCGCAGCTGCGGGCCGCGTCGGCGGAACTGAGAGGGAGCAGCCAGCAGGCACTTGCTGAGCCCAGAGCCGCTGGTTTCCTGTCCTGCCTCCTGACTTGAGTGGACGGGCTCAGGGTCTGCTGGTTTCCTTCAGGGTCAGGGAATAGGGGCAGTTTGGTTCCCGCGCTCTGTGAGCATGGACGCTTTTCTGTGCGACTCCCGTGCTGAGGAGAGAAGCCTCACCACTGAGCCGGGGTCTGGGATGGGATCCGGAGCGCGGACTCTTGAGCTCAGGGACCTGTCTGGTCGCCTTTGGGGGAGCAGATGCCTCGATGTGGCATCAGACAGGCCTGCCCGGGAAACACTGGTAACAAGGAGGAAGGACTCGTTTTTCCTGCTCCTGTCCCCCTGATCAGAGGAAGGCCTCTGTTCCTTGGGAAAAGTGTTTATTCCACACTTGGCACTTTGTCTTTTCTGAACCAACAGAGGGTGCCAGGCCCAGTGTTCCTGGCATCTCTCCGTGTCCCTGGGCCCAAGACTAGGGCAGTCTTATGGAAGGACATTGCAGTGGCCGCCTAGCGCCCTCCTGAGGTTCCCACAGCTCTTGGTAAGCACAAACCTCAGCAAAGAGCGCAGAGTCTCCGTTCCTCGCTAGCTGTCTGCGTGTGCCGTGACCGGCACCGCACGCAACACCTGGATCCGGGCTGGGGCACAGGGAGGCGCCGCGCTCAGACAGCACAGTAGGGCCCTCACAGGCCCGCTCCGCCCCTGACATACAGAGTGAGGGGATCCCACGGCGGCTCCCAGGGGTCAGTGTTCAGCCGTAACTGGGCTGACTCTAAGCAAGACGACCTCCTTGCCCGATTCTACCCTAGCCTCTTTGTGACTCAGTCTATAACGCTCTTATTCCTTCCCTGGTGACTCAGTAACAAAGCTGTCCAGCTCACAGGCACGCGTGTGTGTGTGTGCGCGCGTGCACTCCGGCACGCGTGCTTGTGCTCACATACTTGCCGTGCGGCTGCTCTAAGCCTCTGCCTCCCCCTCTGTTCTTTCAGTCCAGCGCCTCTCTGTGCCAGTTGCTGGACACACACAGCATTGGACATACGGTGTATATGTGTGTCTTTTGCCTCTTGAATTATTTCCCACTCTGCATGCATATTCACAGCACATCCTCCAGGAGAAAGTGTTCGTTGATTCTGGGTGTTTAGGGTCGTCTGCCCGTCTCCTCCTCTTCCAGTGATGCTTGGGTGAAAGCATGTTGGTAGATTCCTTCACTCTGCTCCCAGTTCTAACCCAGTGGGTGGTGTACGCCATCCGAAACCTCACGGAAGACAACAGCCAAAACCAAGACCTGATTGCGAAGATGGAGGAGCAGGGTCTGGCAGATGCATCCCTGCTTAAGAAAATGGGGTTTGAAGTTGAAAAGAGGGGTGACAAGCTGATTCTGAAGTCAACTAGTGACACACCTCAGCTGGTAAGTATTCCAGGAGGAGGGCTCGTGCCCCTTCAGCCCGTGGTCCCCACTTCCCCGTCACCTTCTCAGTGACACTTCGATATGATTGCTTCATAAGAAATGGGTGGGTGTATTTTGCCTCCTGAGATGACAAAGAAACCCCTACATTTAATTGCAAATAACTTTTTGTTCGGGCTTTACCCTGCCATTTTTTTAAGAGAGTTGAAATTTCAAACTTGTTGTAGGGGAGAAAAAGAAAAGGCATATCAAAATTTTCACGTGGTGTAAAAGTTTCTGGCAGTAATGAGACCTTCTTTAAAAGACAGCTAATGTTGGCTGCAGTGAAAAGAACAGAAAGCTCCTTGTATGATGCTGAATGGGTTGTTTCAGGTTTCTTTCCGTTATTTCTATCGTTGACCAAAATTCCCTTGTATTTTTCTTTCCTTTGATGGTTCTTGTAAATAGCTCTGTTACATCTGCAATTTTCTTTTTTTTTCCCTCTTAGTGAATGAACTCTCCATCCAAAAAAAATCTGAATTTTTGGAATCTGTTTCCTGGATCTTTCGCAGTATGTGAAATCGCAAGTGTTTGAAGATTTTATTACATACACGTTTAAGAATCTGTGAATCTTCTAGATAATAGAGTTAAATGCATATAAGCGTGAAAGTGCTTGAGGGTCCTGTTGATTCTTTGCTTTAAAATGTAGCTGTCTGGTTTGCTTCTGTCCCCGTGGAATACAGTGTGCGTTTAAGTGATAGATTGTACTTACTGTGGCTGCAGATAATAAATTCCTCTCGCTGAGCGCATGTCCCTTCTTTGGCAAAGACTTGGAAGTTTGCTTGGGTCCACTCTCTCCTTCCCTTCTTTGTCTTCTCTTGTGGGCTTTTCTGGGCTCTGGCAGGCGGCTGAAGTAGTTTCTCACTGTGATTAATTCTAGCAATCGCTTTTCACCCCTTCTGCCTTTCCAAAACATTGACAAGACTCATTTCCAGTTAATTAATTCGAGAGATGGCGAAGAATAGAGGGCTCTCAGAGGGCTCTCCTCTTCACTTCAGGTCCTGGGCAGCGCTGTCACTGAGCCCTGTCCCTCTGGAATGTGGTGGGAGCTAGCGGGGGAGGGGACTTGTGGGCCATTAACTCTTCCCATTCCAGATCACCCTAGACCTAGGCGTCCCCAGACCCCTGAGGCTTACCAGCCAGTGCCTGCGTCAACCACCGCCCTGGCTGTAAGCTGGAAGGAAGATCTCACGGTCGTCTGTGTGTGCAGAACCTCGACATTAAAGGTTCATCCGGGTCTTCCTCAGTTTAAAAAGCGTTGGTCTCAGAAAGGCACCACTCAGTTTCAGCCGGGGCAGTGGAATTGCAGCAGTAGCTTGGGGGAGCAGAGGTGTTCTGACTCGTGTCTGTCAGTGTGCACACACTCAGAGAAAGAACTGGATTAAATGAGTACGAAAGTCTTTATAACCACCCAGATCATTAGTGTAATCAGCAAACACTCTTGGAGCAGGTCGTGTTGTGGATGCTTAAAATGTGTTGTCTTCTGGAACAGCTGTGTTACTAAGCTAAACTGTAGCGTAAAATCTTGCATAGTTCCTGTTGAACCTTCCAAAATGAAAATGGCGAAGACCCAATCAGAAGTTTTCTAAAAATACCGATTGTTCCAAAGTAAAGTGCTCCTAAGTTTTTGTAGCTGTACTTAAATTGCTTTGTGGGGGGAAAAAAAATAAAAACCAGCTGAAGCATGTTAAGAATGAAATAAAAGTTTTCCCACATGTGGTCTGATGTCTTCTATATAACTGAAGAAATGCCAGTTTCTACAACTGTAGTCATCGATGAATAGCATTTACTTCCGTCCTTTGTGACATTCCGTTGGTAAAGAATCCTTTGCAAAATCCAGAATGCACAAAGAAACCCTTCTCTTCTGGGACACAAGGAGTTAAACCCCTCGTCTCTAACTAGAAGTCTGGCCAAAGGGGAAAGCAGTGGGGGTCCCTTTTCCTTTTAACAAGTTTGCAATAGACACTTCTTTTTTTCCCTGTCTCAATGGATGTGTGCACACCAGTGGCATCACACAAACATGTCGGTATAAGCCATGTAATAACAAACACACACACATCAGAGGGAGCCTTATGAGAATGCAGAATGGGATGAGGACTGTGTGTTTTCTAAATAGGAAATGCGGGGCTTGCATAGTGAAAACACGCTGACGGCTGCATTGTCGCTGCGTTTGGTGCCTCCCAACACATTAATTCCTGAACACAACAGCTTCCCTGTCCTCTGCCAGGGACTTGGAGCTTCTGAGAACCTTGTTTTACACGCCACAGAGGATTAAAGCACCACCTCAATCAGTCATTTAGAAGGAAAGGGGAAAAAAAAAGGCAGCCCAGCCTTACAGAATTTGTAAAGAGAGAGAACGGTCACAGCAAGTTTTGTGACCATATTATTGCTTTCAAGAGCGGACTGACAAAGCAGTTCAGTTTCGTAGCCTGGTCTCTTCTAAGAGATAGCGGAGAAAGGCCTTCCTGCTCAACGTCGAATCCGAGCGTTTACAGCGTGATGTCTTTTAATACCTTAACAGTGGATGTTCGTTTTTCAGAAGTACTTGTTTTCAGTTTTAGTCATAAACTATTAGAATTTGTCTTTACATCCATTCTATTAATACACCTCATAAATTTGACTCTTTTGGAAGCTGATAACAGATGCATTTTTGTTCAGTAACTTCTGAAACTAACAGGATTCTTTGGAAACTGCCAAAAGAAGCCCATCCGAGGAATGATTGAGGTCATGTAGGCTATTAGTAAATCTCAAATCAGAACTTGAGATTTTTACATGTGTATATCTTGTGTCCATTAGCTTCTAAAGGCATTGATCTGCATCTCTCACAGCAACAGCTGGCAGCTAAATGTTAAACTTTTTGTGCTCTTTTGATTATATGCATGGGTAAACAAAGGTTTGGGGACAAAAATGCTTGCTTTGCAAGAGGAAGACCTAAATATATATTTATATAAAATGTTGTCAGTAAGTTCTGCACAGAAAGGAATCAACCTGTGGATGAGAGGCAGTAAGATTAAGACAGAATTTTTAAATGCAGGGAAGGGAGGGAAGTACCTTAACATTTAAGAGAAAAGGCCCTTTCAGTGCTGTCCAAGGTTCTGATAATTTCAGCTACAGTGGCCTGAATATGGAAAATCAGTTAAAAACCTTGTTTAAAAGAAATTTAGATTTTTTCTCCACTTGTAACTATTTGATGGAATATCTGTTTTCTTCTTCCCTACACATTTTAATATATTTTTTTGGATTTTTGAGGTCAAATCATATTCAGGTGCCATCTCACAGTGTAAACATGACATGCTGTCTGTAATATACATGGATTTTGGAGGTGAGCTTCTCTGTAGATGCAGTGCTTATAGTTTCTTCATGTTCCCTCATCACAGCCAGACACTTATGTCCAAGAAATGACTTTCTGAAGAGTTTGATAATTGTTTATTCCTGCTCAAGTTGAAACCTTAAATTAGGAACATTAAGTAAAATGTTTCTTTTTGTTTAAGCAACATAATGTACATTGTTCATTTGAAAAATTGCATTGTGCTTTTCCTTCAGTTAAGCAGGCTCTTAACATGATGTTTTACAGCCTGGATAACAGTTTTAACCACCACTGTGTGCAGTGGTGGTCAAGAGCATAAACTCGGAATGGGTGCTGGAGTCCAGGCCCCTCTTTCACCTGGGAGGCTACAGGCAGATGTGTCATCCGAAAATGGGGCTTGTAACACCTGCAGCCTCTCAGAGTGTGTGAGGATGTGCGCGGATGTGTGTGGAGGCACTTAGGGCAGTGGCTGGCGCATGGTACACACTCATTCGTGCTACTGTTGTCATTTTTAAGCCTCTGACACCTTCATTGTGAATGTATCTGAGGGACTGTGGAAACTGTCTTGTTTCCTCCTCCTCTCAGCCTGCCCAGTGCTGGGCATACAGTAGGTGCTCACTAAGTGTATTCTGTTTCTTTAGTAGATTCTTGTATGGTGCTTTCCATGTACCGGGCAATGTTCTAAGCACTTAAAAAATATTAACCACTAATCCTCGCAGCAGTTAGGCAGTCTGTTCCAGTATTAATCCCATTACATGGATGAGGAAGTTGAGTTGCAGAGGTTAATGCCTGGAGTCACACAGCAGTAGATGCTTAATGAATAATTGCTGTGGTTAATTAGCAGGGAGTGAATGAGGGGGAAAATAACACCTTCTTTCCCCAGAAGCAGGGAAAATAAATGCAGCAGAGATGCCTAAATTGTGTCTCTCGATAAGAGAGCCACGGGAGCTTTATGGGGAGAGCACGGTTAGAAAAACCCAAACGCACATCTCAGCTCTACCTCCTGCCAGCTCAGCGGCTTTGCTCAGGCTGCTTGACCACTCTGAGCCCGTTTCCTTCGAGAGCAGCGTAGCAGGCAGGGCCTCGGATGCAGCACTAAACAGGACACAGTCTGCGGTCCCTGGAGGCTGACATTCTGCTGAGAAGGAGCGGATAAGACAGCAACAAGAGCATCACGTGCTCGAGTCCGTGCCGTGACGCAGACAAGGTGAGGATGTAGTTTAATTTTGACTTCCAGGTGAGCAAGGAAGGAGCAGCGGGAGAGAATTCATCTCTCGCTCATCTCTCCTTGAGTAAACCCAGGGGTGGGTAGTTGTGAGCAACCCAGGGGTGAGTAGTTGTGAGCAGCCCAGGGGAGGGGCTGCGTTTCCAGGGCTGTTGGGTCCTTTTCTCCCCCCGCTTCCCTCCCTCCCTCCCTCCCTCTGTCCCCCACTGGGCCTCAGCTGTCCCTTGCTCCCAGCCAACTGTCTCGAGACTGCTTGTAGATGTTCTTGCCCTGATCTGCGTGATGGTTGGAGCCATCCTGTGGTCAGTGTGCAGTGGTCTGTCCTCTCGGTGAACGGTAAAAATAGTAAAGGAGAGTGAACATTTGATGTACTTGTAGAGTTTTCCTATTTTTGATTTATAGAACAATACTCCCAACAACTGCAGAATACATGTTCTTTTAAAGTATACATGGAATCACTTACCAAACATTGGTCCTTTTGCTGTGCCCTAAGACAGATCTGAACAGATATCTAAGGATTGAAATCATAGACACAGTATGTTCTGACCCTAGTACAATTAAGCTACATATCAATACCAGAAAGGTAAGTAGAAAATCCCTATGATTTTGTAAATTAAATAATGTGTTTTTCAAATACTTCCTAAGGGTAAAATGAAGAGAGAGAGAGAGAGAGGAGATATTTTTAACTGGGTGTTAATGAAAATGCTACATGTCAAAGCTTGCAGGCTGCAGGACCTTCCCTGGCCACTCCAGTGGTTAAGACACTGCACTTCAAGGCAGGGGCATGGGTTTGAGCCCTGGTCAGGGAACTGAGATCCCACGATGTCACATGGCGCTGCCACAAAAAAAAAGTTGCGGGCTGCAGCTAAAGCTGTTTTTAGATGGAGATTTATGACCGTAAGTGCTTCTAAGAAAAGACAGAAAACCAATAAGGTAAGCATTATCTTAAATAGGAAAAACCACAGTTGAAGGGTAATAAAGGAATAAATATGAGAGCAGAAAATAATTAAACAGGAAGCAACCACAATAGTAATAATTTAAAAAAAAATAAGAAACATACAAAAAAGACAAAGCCAAAAATTGGTTCCTTGAAAAATACATTAAATTGAGAATGTGGTAAGACCAGTAAAGAGAACGCTTAGAAAATCATTATCCCCATAGATCTTGTGGACATTAAGAGGCCTTAAAAGAATGTTGTGAATATTTTATGTTAGTGAATTTGAACTTTTAGATGATATGGACAAATCCCTTTAAAAAGAAAATCCTCGTTTAAATATTGACTCTTCAATACTTCCACAGAGACGACTCCAGGCTCAGCATCAGCAACAAATTCTACCAACATTTTAGAAATACTGCCAACCACACACACAGTTTCAGAAAAGGGGACGATTTCACAAATTTTTGAGAGGCCAGCGTGATCCTGATGTTAATCTCATGCCTGAACAAAGATACATCCAAAGATCCTGAACGCGTTACTAACAAACCATATCCTAGGGATGCAAAGATTGGGATCACGTTTTTTCGAAGTAGTAAACTGAATTTAAAAATTAAGACAATCACGTTTCATGCAGAAAAAAATTCACAAATTCAACACCCAACAGATTTTAAAATACCTTTGCATGTTAGAAACAGGAGGCCAGTCGCTCAGTCATGTCTGACTCTGGGACCAAAGGCATGTAGCACGCCAGGCTTCCCCATCCTTCACCATCTCCCAGAGCTTGCTTAAACTCAACGTTCGTCGAGTCAGTGATGCCATCCAGACATCTTATCCCCTGTCGCCCCCTTCTCCTTCTGCCTTCAACCTTTCCCAGCATCAGGGTCTTTTTCAGTGAGTCAGCTCTTTGCATCAGGTGACCAAAGTATTGGCGCTCCAGCATCAGTCCTAATGAATATTCAGGGTTGATTTCCTTTAGGATTGACTGGTTTGATCTTGCAGTCCAAGGGACTCTCAAGAGTCTTCTCCAATACCACAGCTGGAAAAGATCAGTTCTTCAACGATCAGCCTTTATGGTCCAGCTCTCACATCCATACATGACTACTGGAAAAATTCTAGCTCTGACTATATGGACCTTTGTCAGCAAAGTAATGTCTCTGCTTTTTAATACATTGTCTAGGTTTGTCATTGCTTTTCTTCCAGGAAGCAAGGGTCTTTTAATTTCATGGCTGCAGTTACCATCTGCAGTGATTTTGGAACCCAAGAAAATAAACAATCTGTCACTGTTCCATTGTTTCCCCATCTATTTGTCATGAAGTGATGGGACCAGATGCCATGAATTTAAGCCAGCTTTTTCACTCCCCTCTTTCACCCTCTACTAAGAGCTTCTTTAGTTCCTCTTCGCTTTCCGCCATAAGGGTGGTGTCATCTGCCTATGTAAGGTTATTGACATTTCTCCCGGCAGTCTTGATTCCAGTGTGTGCCTCCTCCAGCCCAGCGTTTCTCATGATGTGCTCTGCATATAATTAAATAAGCACGGTGACAGTATGCAGCCTGGACGCACCCCTTTCCCGATTTGGAACCAGTCTGTTCCATGTATGCTTGCTTCTTGACCTGCATACTGGTTTCTCAAGACAGGGAAGGTGGTCAGCAGCAGTCCTGGGAGGCCAGGCATGCTGACATAAGTCCTTTTGGAGGAGGTTGCCTTTACCTCTACTGTGGTTTGGCCCCAGGCCAAACTATAGGGAGGGAATACAGCCCTACCCATTAGCAGAAAACTGGATTAAAGATTCATTGAGCATGGCCTTGACCACCAGAGCTTTGGTGGGCAAGCCCACACAGTGCTACCCACAGCACGTCCCTTCCATCAGGAAACTTCCACAAGCCTCTTCTCCATCGGAGGGCAGACAATGAAAACCACAATCAGAAGACTAAGCAAACTGATCACGCGGACCACGGCCTTGTCTAATTCAATGAAACCACAAGCCACGCCATGTTGGGCCACTGAGGACGGACGGGTCGTGGTGGAGAGTTCTGACAAAACGTGGTCCATGAGAAGGGAATGGCTAGCCACGTCAGCATTCTTGCCTTGAGGACCTCGTGAACAGTATGAGAAGGGACAGGAGGGGAGTTCCTTGTTATGATAAGCAGTTACCTATGAACGTGCACTCAGCAGACAGCAAACAGTGAAGAAATGTTGAGAAATTGTCCTCTTGACATTGCAAAGGCGGGGTTTCAGTCACTTCACCACTTAGAATGGAAAGGTGAGCTAGCCTGGGAAAAACACCCACAAAGGAAGTGGAAGGACGGTAATTGCAGAACAAAAACAGAATTGTTGATTGCTAAGGCAAAAGGAGTCTGTACATAAAGTGTTAGGATGAATCAATGAAAATAGCAAGGTTACTGAATACAAGATTAATACACAAAGATTCACTGAATTTCTACAGACTAGCAACAAACATTTAGAAAGTTAAAAAAAAATCTAAAATGTATAAGGAAATGCAGAAAGCCTAAAACGGTCAAGACACTGAAAGGAGAACACGATGGATCGAAAGAACACGATGGTCTAGGATTGAAAGCCAAGTTTCCTTGGAACAGTATTGCATTAGCACAAGGATAAATAGACCAGAGAGAGAGCAGAGGCCAGAAACAGACCCCCACGAGTGGAGAGGGGGCATACATTTAAAGTGGCACTGCAGAACCCGGCAGGAGGGGGAGCTTTGCAGCAAATCCTGCTGAGACCGCTGAATATCTAGAGAGGGCAAAGGGGAGTGACCCCTACCTTACCCTGTGAAAATGTCCCTTCCTACTCCGATTGTCAGTCTGAAAATAGGAAAACAAGCTACCGGGAGTTGTAGAAAGTCAGTTTCACCTTAGGGCAAGATTTCTTAACTGTTACAAAAGTGATTTAAATGGGCTTTGTTAACAACTCCAGAATCACCTGTGAGACTGTGAGAAGGCAATGGCAGGAGTGCCGGGGCTGCAGCCACAGTCAGCAGGGTGGGTGCCCAGCGTCCAGTGTAAGACGCCTCCCAGCTGATTGCTGTGCGACCCCGTGGGCTGCAGCCTGCCAGGCTCCTCTGTCCATGGGGTTCTCCAGGCAGGAGTCCTGGAGGGGTGGCCACTCCCTTCTTCAGGGGCCTTCCCAGGCCTGGGTCTCCCCACTGCGGTGGCTTCTTTGCTGTCTGAGCCACTGGGGCGGCCCCGCCATGTGACCTTCTGTAAAGGTCACCTCGTCCTGAGGGTCGCTGGCCGGGTGGCCCTGTGCCCCTCAGAGCGCTGGTGGTCCCTGGCTGCAGGAAGCGGGGGTGGTGGGGTCTGTCCCAGTGGCCACACCTGCAAAGTCAGCCGTGTGCCCGGAGGGTTTCCTCCCAGCCCTTGCTTCTCGTGTTCCAGCCTCGTGTGGCCGAGGGCCAAGTGGGCACAAGTGTCTGGCCGGAGTGTCCCCAGGAAAAGGCCCCGTGAGGACACACGCACCCCTGTGCCTGGAGAGGGCCTCAGGCCAGGCCTGAGGAGCCAGCCACCCCGGACCCAGAGCTGGGCGTGAGGAGCGGGCGCGAGCCAGGGTGGCTCAGGGAAGGACGAGAAGCAGGGAGTGGGAGTGACCGGGAGGGGGTGGATCCACACAGCCTTGTCTTCAGCAGAGGCCCCGGTCCGGGAGCCCTCGGTGCCGGGCCAGGGCCTGGAGGACTGACTCATGGGGTGTATGGTTCACTCCTGGGGCCAGGAGGCGGCAGCCCGTGCCACCTTGGGCCCCGGGAAAGTCGGGCAGAATGCCAGGCCCTGGCGCAAGGCCTCTCCCAGGTCCACGTGAGCCTGAGCTTCCTCGTCGGTGAAACGCTGAGGACAGTGCAGCATCTGCGTGCTGATGTCAGGCTTCTTCAGGGAAACAGTGTCCAGGCAGCTGTCGCCTGTGGCTCTGGAGGTGGCAAGTCCAGGAGAACCAGCGGTGGAAGCTCCAGCCCGCAGGCCTGCAGGCTCAGTCCCCAGGAAGAGCCAGAGTTACTTCCAGTGCAAAGACGGGGAGAGAGCCTGTGTCTCAGCTCCAGGCAGGCAGGAGGAGCAGCCCTTTCTCCGGGGAGTGTCGGCCACATCGTTCTGTTCGGGCCCCCCTCGCAGGGAGGGCTGTCTGCTCCGCTCACCGGATTCCAGTGTGAATCAGCCTCCCCAACGTCCCCAGTCACGTTTGACCCCTTGTCCACGCTGCGGCCTGGGCAGGTTGGCTCAGAATGACCATTGCCCCTTCTCAAGGTCCTGTGAGGGTCCGTGAGGTGGGGGGCGTGCAGGTGCCTTGTCGCAGCAGCCACTGGGGAAGGGGCCCTTAGCTGGCACTGCTGCCCCCCGGGCCTGTGTCGACAGCTTGTTGGACTGCCTGCGTCCCCGCTGGGCTGGCCGGCCATGAAGCAGGGCCCGTGTCTCATGTGCCCTGTGTATTGGGCACTGTGCATGGCTCCATCATGTCACCGTGTGTTGAAGCCCTGACGCCCAGCACCTCAGGATGTGACTGAATTCAGAGACAGGCCCTTTAAAGAGGTGACTTGGTTAAAATGAGGCTGTCCGTGTGAACCCAGTTCAGTCGCTCAGTCATGTCTGACGCTTTGTGACCCCATGGACTGCAGCATGCCAGGCTTCCCTGTCCATCACCAACTCCTGGAGCTTGCTCAA